>JAADWT010000141.1:0-32852 GCA_023336285.1 Pythium grandisporangium
AAACCCAGCTCAAAAATTTACGAAAATGCCTGGTTGAAGATCTTCTGTAATTGAGACTTCGTGTAAGTTGCTGGAGCAGTGACACCTTGAGCAGAAAGCCAAACCAAAATGTCGGCCTTCTTGGTGGCGGTTGTTGGGGCGGGATTGATATTCACCTTGTGGTATGATGCCCCATCCATGTGGATGCGGCATCGGCCATAGGTTTCCGCTAGGGTAGCGCACAGGCGGTCAAACCAAAGATTAAAAATCGGCCCAGAAAAATTGCCATGGTAATCGCCATCACCTTTCAGATGCGATTGCCAAAATTGGCGTGAATTGGGGGCCCACTCGGCAAAATGCCGACCATTCTTGACATACACCACCCCAGCCCCCACAATGCAATATCGACGGCCTTTGCCACTGGGAGTATACCTAGGCGCTCCCTCCATTAACCATGTAGCCGGCGCTACATGGTTAACGTTACAATAGCTTTCATCTAGATACACCTCGCGTAGCCTAGGATACATACGGGCAGTCAAATTGGACACCTTGGAGAGCAAATACACATATCTAAATGCAACATTGCCATCCTCATCTGCTCGTGGATCTCGCTTCCGACCTTTCACTTAACTCGCGCCCATTTTGTTCAGCTCTAAACGAGCCTGCCGTTCAGGGATAGAGATACCTGCCAAATCTTTTAGCTTTGCCGACACAATTTGAGAAGTCGTTGACAGCTGGTTTTTATTACGGTCATCTAAAATTTCCGTAATAAATCCATGCAAAGTATCTCCCGCAAACTGAGGTGGCCGTCCACGCGCGTCCGAAGTCAATGGAAATGACTCGTCGTGGTGGGCGTTCCACTGGGCCACCACGCGCTTGACGATATCCTCTGACACCGCCAAAGCCTCAGCAACACGCTGACGTACGGCCCGTCGTAAGGGGCCATGGCCTTGGCGAGCCTCGCCAAAAACTACCCGTGCAAGCGCACGATGAGCATTTTTTCCTGCGGGGTTGTGTGCCCCATGGCAGAAGCGAAAATGAGATAGCTTGGTGGAATAAAGTAAACTATCATCACCACGTACGTGTGCATCTAATGAGCCCTTCAGCTCTGTCCAACGATCACTAAATTTTCAAGAAAGATTTTTGAAATTTCTGGTGGTGGATTATTGTCCGCCAGTACAATAGCCTATGTGGCTCGAGAGTACGCGAGCGAGACCATATATTCCTGACAGCATCAATCAAACGAGAACAACTTACAAAGTCAGACCGAGCCCGAATGCTGGACGACACTGAAGACACGCGGGTAGCATACGTGGAACGCCACTCCGGAGAGTCGCCGCGACTCTCCTATCAACGATGAAAACACTTGCCAACGTCCACAATCTTAGGTGCTTAAATATTTAGTACCCAAAACTATTTTAAATAGTTTTGCGTACTAAATATTCAGCAGCCTTAAAAGGTTTATTTAACGTTTCGTTTAGCGACATAGTTGGCTTCGCCTGTTAGCAACACCCTGTGGTGCTCTCTAGTATAAATATCTACCACATCTCTCCAAAGAGGGAGCAAAAGCCCCCTCTTTTGTCTTTTGCCCCTCTTTAGACACTAGAATCTCAAAAGCCCCCTCTTTTGTCGAAAGTCCGAATCCGTCGATCAAGTTGATGGATGGTCGGGGTTTGGTGATGCGGACTTTCGCTCTCTGGGTCAGAGATCGTAAAGCGCCCGCACCACCAGATCCTGTTTGTCCAGAATGCTCTCATGGCACGTCAATTCCGCCCAGGATGGACGAGGGATGCGTGCGCTGCAGCACTGGCAGTGAGTACACATGTCACTACCGTACTACGACTTATAATAGTACATACAGTACACGAACCTGAGCTGGAAATGCAGCGCACATAAAGAAAAGACTCTACGGCCTACACGCTCATCAATGCTTGGGGCTGTGGGTGGGGAAGCATGACTCTGCCTTGACATAGAACGAGTCGTTGATAAGCCAAGACAACCCGTTTACAACGTCGCTACTTGTGCACCTGTAGGCATCATGTGAACACATTTCGGCTACTGCCAATCAAGCTTTTCTTGACGCATATTTACCATCAGCATACCAATAGCTTCTGCACAACCTACAACCTTATCAGGGTAGCACTCCATTACATATAACTCCATCTCGTCCGAGTGGGTCTACGGCCTCGCAAACGTGTACGACTCGGTCGTGTTGGTGTCATCAGGCAGTGAACGCACGCCATTGCACTTGTTGACGTAGTCCGGACGACCCAGCTTGTAGTTCTTGTCCACCTTGTTGATATCGTTTTCCACAAACATAGAGTTCGGGATGAAGTTGTCATGGAAGTAGGCGCACTGGTCAGGCGGCAGGCCCGTGTTGTAGGTCGCGCGGTCACCGCCCTGGAATTTGGGGCACCCCGGGCGCTTGCCCTTGTTCTTACCGCCACGCACACGGAGATCCGCACACGACCGGTAGTTCGGCGTGGACTGGCCAGGGTTGCCGTAGCTGTGACCAGTGCCAAAGTTGGTGAACTGCAGCACGTAGTCGCCGTCATCGAGGTAGTCCGGGATTGTAATGTAATCCCCACAGATGATCTGGAACACGTCGACACCATCACCAGCATCTTTCCAGAGCGAATAGGGGCGTCCGTTGCGTGGGTAGCACTCGGAGCCGACCTCGCGGCACGTGTACAAGAACTTGCCCTTGTCAAAGTTGTCCTTGGTCTCGGGTTCGCCGCTACGGATGATAGACCAGCGCACAAAGCCACCCACGTGGTTGTTGCGGTAGTAGCGCACGTTGATGTTTTGGCCACGACTCACTTCCGTGACGGGGCCCGGCCCGGGCTTGCCGCAGCCAATCTTGTTATTGGCGTCTTCGATGATCTGCATGCCACCCTCACGCGAGGCCGGCTCGATCAGCGAGGTATGGCCTTGCGTGGAGCCAGCGAGGAGCGCCACAGCAGCGATAATCGAGTAGAGCTTCATGGTGGCGACTGGGTGGACGTGCGGATGACGAGGCAAATTCCAGAATGAAGAGGATTTGTCGTGGGGCACCTACTGTTCCAGCCTGCACCATGAAAGGAAGTGCATACACCTGCTCGAGGAAGTGGTCACCACTTGCACCTTTCCACTGACGGCTGGCCTACAAGAGCAGCTGGCCATAGAGCTTGGTGAGCGCGCTGGTGTGAGCATGGTTTATGAACATATGGGTGTATTCCCTGAACGTCATGCTTGGCGATAATTTAACGGTTAAAAGGCGACGACAAAGTCGGAACGGTTTGCTCCCATGTTACGGCTATTGTGGCACAATAGCCGTACGCGCCACAATTTGTGGTGCATGGCTTTACAGTCCACTCAATCTGGCTGAGTCCGCAGGTGACCCGTGGGTAACGCCGCTGTGGAACTGGGCAAGTGGGGCTGTTACATACACATCCTCCTCACGTTTATTAAGGTGGTTGCGCCAACCCAGCCGGTGTTCCTCACTGAAAATGAGCAATCGCAAAACCTGTGATTTCTTTGAAAAATAGCATGCATTGTTCAAGTCAGCAGGCTTGTTTTTGTAAGTACAAATTCCGGTATGCAGCATTATGGTTTAACTTGACATGTACTGTACACTATTTAACAAAATTAAAGCTTCGTGCATTTATTGAAGGAGCACCAAGTGGCAATGGCTTCTGTATTCACGTGTCCATTGAATGGATGGGTTGTCGACCACGAGTTTTTCTTCCTGTGCGTGTGGGTGAGGGCGACTCTAAACATCGCCATCAGATTTTCGCGATTGCTCAAAATGGTGAGCAATGCATTTTAACGATCTTAGGATTTACAGTACAGTATGTACAGTGTCTGCAGATGCCAGGGAACCCTTGTGAGCACCACATGTTTGTTCCCGATCTGGGATCTGGGGATACAGCCTCCAAATCTCTCTGACTCGGAGAGAACGACATGGGGCAGCACGTTATGCAGTTCCAGATGGATGTTCGTGGGAAGATCAGGAATACGTCGATGAGGAAGACGAAGACCAAATTTTCTCCTCCTCTGATCCGCGGTTTGCTCATCGAGCACTGCTCGATGAGCAAACTCCCTGCTCGACGAGCAGGGAGTTGGGGTCTTCCGGTTGCCTCCTGGTCGTTGAATTGTTTCTGCAGTCTGATCTGGAACTGTTCGATAGCCTCCACTGCCCAGCAGCACTACTGGATGGATGCTGTCCGTCGTGCGGGTGGGTCATCGTTGGGGTGATTGCCTCGCTAATGAGAGCCGTTTGGTGAGGATCGCGTGGGTGATGTGCTTAATTTGTAAGCCGTCGATGAAGATAGGAGCTGCGGTAGTTGGTGTGGACGTGGTGTGTGGCCCCACTTCTGTGATGGATATCCCAGGTACCTGTGATACATCGTGTGCGGTGTTGTTGGTAATAACGTACAAGCTGGTCCCGGCCGTAGCAACAAGCGAGATGCAAGAGAATGCCCAAAATCTCATAAGAAGTCAGATCAGCCCAGGAGTCGTGCGTTTGACCTGGCTGGCGACGTAGCACATGAGGGTGCCTAGGTGCATTCGAGAACGATCGTTTTGCTCGTTCCCCGTACGACCCATTTCCAAACAAGATAGCGGAAATAATACCTTGACATCATTTTGCAGACACCGCCACCACTTCACAAATGCCATAGCGTGACAAGCAAACAAGTTGATTGCGGAGATGGCATAGACATAAGACTACGGCGGTGAGGTGGACGAACTGCATAAGGATACCGTCGGCATCGGCCGTTGTTGGTTGCTCCAAGTGGTCATTCATATTCACATCAAGAATGTATGCCTATATGCATACACTCCTCCCTGTCCGCCAACATACTGTAGTGCATACATTAGAGACCAGGCTCGTTCGCTGACAACCGCAGATCCTCCACATTTGCCAATCATATTGCCAATCATGTCAGTAAGCCCAACCAACGCCCCCGCCGCATTGTACGCGAATGGCAATCAGAAGCAAATCCTCGTGCGCTCGTACACCCCTCAAGACCACGCCGTGGTAGTTGACTTATTCACAGATGGGCTGCTCGTCTACGCGGACGACTCGAGTCGGGAGGGACTGATGCAGTACATCCAGCGCAGTTTAAACGAAGACCTCGCGGATATCAATGCCACGTACTTTGCGTCTGGAGGCCACTTCTGGATCGCCACAATGACGGAAGAGGACACGGAAGTGGTGGTGGGGATGATCGCACTGGAGAACAAGGCGGACGGCACGGGGGAACTGCGCCGCATGTCTGTGCGAAACGCGTACCGTCGTTACGGTATTGGGCGGCTGCTGGTGTCGACGCTTGAGCAATGGGCGACCACGAACGGATTCGCCAAGGTGTGGCTCTCCACGGGGGAGAATATGCCCGAAGCACAACGGTTCTACGTGTCGCTCGGCTACGTGCACACCAAGACGGAGGTGTACTCGCCGACATACACGGCGCTGACGTTTGAGAAGTGCATGCATGATGCCAAGGAGATGCCTGGTGCTTTAGCGAAAAGCGATTGAGCAATTATTACGTCGAGAGCCATGGCATCGTACATGATGGTTCTCCAGTGTCTGCCGGCATTGCTTGGCGTATCCGGATAGATCCCACCGACGCGGGCATTTGGAATGGATTCCACCATGCGTTAAACATGACCGTAACTCGGACTCCTCTGTCCCAATCATAGAATCACTGTGATGTATTCGAGTGCTCCTTCTCGCATGAGCGCAGTGATCGGCTGGGCTGTTGGCCCAGTGTAATGGTCGTGAGGGGGAGAGAGAGAGAGAGAGATCTGCATCCAGCGTCAGCTGGTCACATCAAGAATGTGTGCCTTCTGCACACATTCCTCATGTTGCTAGTGGTGACCATCAGCTTTTGTAACAGTCACACCACTGCTAGGCGTACAGTGTACAAGTGAGTAAGACCTGTTTTCTCCTCATCCTCCAGTAGTACATCCTCATCCTCGAGTGTACAATCAGTTATTTCGTTATAAGCCGCCAATCATGGCGGTAAGCCCCGCCAACGCCTCTGCCACAGCGCAAGGGAACAATGACCAGAAGGAGATCCGCGTGCGCACGTACAGCCGGAAGGACCACTCCGCATTGACTGAAGTGTTTACGGATGGAATGCTCGTCTACGCGGACGACTCAAACCGGGAGGGCGTGCTCCAGTACGTCCAGCAGAGTTTAAAGGAAGACCTCGCGGACATTGAAGCCTTCTACATCGCGACTGGAGGCCACTTCTGGGTCGCCACGGTGATGGAGGAGGACAAGGAAGTGGTGGTGGGGATGATCGCACTGGAGAACAAGGCGGACGGCACGGGGGAACTGCGCCGCATGTCTGTGCGAAACGCGTACCGTCGTTACGGTATTGGGCGGCTGCTGGTGTCGACGCTCGAGCAATGGGCGACCACGAACGGATTCGCCAAGGTGTGGCTCACCACGGGGGAGCACATGCCGCAGGCGCAGAAGTTTTACACGTCGATCGGCTACAAACACACCAAGACGGAGATCTATGCACCGGACCCGACGTTTACGACGTTGACGTTTGAAAAGTGCATTAACGTCGCCAATTGAGATCGGTATAGATACTGTAGCGGGTCGGGAATCATGGGTCAGTGAGGGGGCACCCTAGTGTGAATACAGACTGTTGATGCCGACTTCGTGGTTATACTGTTGTCCTCAGATTGCGCGGAAGGCATACACGCCGTATGAGCCTCAGCCGAGGACTTGTCCACCCTCCACGAGGCGGACTAGGATCGCATGCGCGTCTTGATCCGGCAGCAGCTGATCGAGATGTAGGTCAAGACTGGGATCCAACCGCTGTCATAGCCTACCTGTGTTAGCGAATTAAATTGCGGACAGCGTTGGTATCACTCATGTGATTAGCCATCACCACGGAACCCGTACTGCAGTGACGCATAAAGAGAAGAAGCCCATCAAGAACGAGTGCCTCGTCGTTGCCAAGTACGTTGCCTTCGTGGCTGGGGTGGTTCAGCTTACACAGCAAGCCACCAATAGTGTATGCCGTGTTATGCCCCACTCTCCATGTGACCCACACCAAACGTATCCAACCGCTCCAGGTGACTTTTCGAAGAAGATAGCAGATACCTTGACATCCTTCCACAGATACCACGACCACTAACTACCATTTCGCAAAGGCACCAGCTCTGTCGGAGGACGAGGTCGTCGGCGTGAGTACCAGCGTTTATCCATGGGCCAATTGCATGGCAAAGCCGCCTACATCAAGGCCGCCGCGCCATTCTACAATGGTACGCAGCCTCATTGGTATTCGCTCTCCATCACCATATCCAGCTCTGTTCGGAGAACTCATTCACTTCTGTTTTGCGCTCTTTTCATGAATGAACTGACATGTTTGTGCAGCATCCGAGAAGGATGTGAATCGCCTGTGGGAGGCCTTCAACGATGTCGCGGAAGGCTTTGGGCTCAACCAGGATGAGATGTGTGAGATCTGTCGATCGCTTATGCCAACCCTCGAGATCCACGCCAAGACGGACATGGATCAACTCTCCATCCAGCTTTTCACCGCGCTCGACACCGACGAGGTACGATGAAAGCCGACACCCAAGGCGCCATGCTTGTTGTCTCAATGCCGTTCATGGTTATACCCGCTATTGTACTGTAGAACGGCCTTGTCGACGCGCTTGAGTTCCTCGGCACCATCGCCGTCATGTCAGCCATGCCCATCCCGCAAAAGCTTACCTGTAAATATGCTCTCACACACACTCACACGCTAAATCGTGAGTCGCTTGTCGTCACTGTCATACCTGTTTCCGCACTAACACCGGTTGTATCTGTCTGCACATGTTCGCATCGCTGCCATCACCAGTCGTCTACAACTGCTACGACTTCAATGAGAGCAGTGAGATCTCGATTGATGAGCTCACCTTGGCCATGCGCTCCACGCTCACGGGACTGTGCAAGCTCACAACGGCGCTGCCAGCCCCTACCGAGCTCGTGCTAGAGGATATGGCGCTTCACGCGTTCCACAGCGCGCAAAAGCATGGGCCCGACGAATACATCACGCTCCCCGAGTTCTTGCGGTTTGCCGACACGACGCCAGAACTTACCTCCTGGATCGATTACTTTGATGCCCCCGACGAGCTCGTGGAGGAGCAGGACCGAGAAGACAGCGACCTGGAACAAGAGGCTGCGCTGGTCGCGCCCGATGACGCGGGCCACGGCCAAGACGAACGTGAGCGTACACTGGAAGATCGCTACGCTCGTCGCCGTGACCCTGGGGTCCCAATGGACACGGCCGAGCCCACGCTCACCGACGCGGGCGAGCGAGAGCTACCGTTGCAGCCCTGGCAGAGCGTGGTCAACAACGCCACGCCCAGTGCCCCACCGCCGATTCATGGGTCCGCACCGGCCGTCGGGCTCACGTTGGACTGGATCTACGGCTTCAACAGCGATCTGCGCAGTGTCGTGCACTACCTCAGTCCGGCCGAGATCGTGTTCCCCGCGGGTCGCGTTGCCGTGCTATACAATGTGCTGGAGCACCGACAGCGGTTCGCAACGCACCACACGGGCCTGGTGCAGTGCGTGGCCGTGAACCCGCTCATGCGGCGCATCGTGGCCACGGGGGAGCGAGGTGTGTCGCCCTATATCGCCATCTGGAGCGCGGTGGACACATCGCTGCTCACGAGCGTGCGAGGCTTTCATCGTTACGGCGTGGGGCACCTCGCCTGGATGCCCAACGGTCGAACGCTTGTATCGATCGGACAGGACGCCAGCCATTGCGTGGCCGTCTACCAGTGGGAAGTAAGCGCATCACCGGCGTCGGCATCTTCGTCCACGCCGACGATCGAGTGGGGGGTGGCGCCAATGCTGATTTTCTCGGCGCAGTGCGGGCACGAGCCCGTGCACGCGTGTCTGGCGCTGGATGCCACGACCTTTGTCACGGCAGGAAGACGCCATCTCTTCTTCTGGGCACGTGAAGCCGATGCGCGGTACACAAGTCGTCACGCCATCTTCCAGGCGCGGCGTGGCGTGCTGGGGCGAAAGAGCCACGTGCAAACCCTGACCAGCCTCGCTACCATCCCCCCCACCAGCAACGGTACAAACAGTAATGGTGGTGGTGGTGGTGGCAATGCACCCAGTATGCTGCTGGCAGGCACGACTCGCGGCCAGATCCTCGTCTTTGAAGGCCGCAACTGCGTACGAGTGCTTCACGCGCATGCATCGGCAGTCAACGTCTTGCACGCCTTTGCCGGTGGCCTGCTCAGCGGCGGACGCGATGGCAAGGTGCGGCTCTGGAGCAAGCGGTTGGAACCGGGCGCGCAGTTTGACGTCGACACACTGGGCGCCTCCACGGGTGGCGCAGGTAGCAGCTCTTCCTCCGCCTCCGCGTCGTCGCCACGCGTACGGAGCCTGGTCGCATCCCCCGACGGAGGCAGCAAACTGCTACTGGCCACGTCGGGCGCCGAGCTCTTTGAATTGGCCGCCAGCGACGGCTCCAACCTGCATTTCGGCGCGCTGCTCAGTGGTCACGCCGCCTTTGAGCTGCATGGCTTGGCCGCGCACCCGCTCAAGCCCACGGAATGCGCCACGGCGGGCGATGACCGCCTCGTGCGGGTCTGGGACCTGGCTTCGCATCGAGTGACGCGCAGCCTGCAATTGGAGGCACCGTCGCGTGCGATTGCGTATTCGCCCGACGGGTCTTCCCTCGTGATCGGGCAGGGTGCTGAGCTGAGCCACGAAGGAGAAGAAGATGACAACGACGTTGACCCTGGGGCCGACTTGGCGATTCCGAGTCGAGCACGACCACATGCACGCTCGCGGTGGCGTCGTGACCAGCTGGTCAACCCCAACAAGCAGGGCGCGTTCGCCGTACTCAGTGCCGCCACGCTGGCGGTGCAGTACGAGGCCAAGGACAGCAAACGCCACATTCGCCACATCGCGTTCGCGGGGGATGGCCGCACATTGGCCGTGGGTAGCCACGACGCCAACATTTACGCGTACAACACCGAGGACTGGGCGTCCAAGGGGAAATGCAAGGCACGCGACACCAACGCGATCCTCTCACGGTTTGACTTTTCCACCACGGGTGAGTACATTCGTGCCAACGCGCGCAACAAGCGTGAGCTCCTCTGCTTTGAGGCCAGCTCCGGTGTCGAGATCACGCGGTTGGCCACGCTCAAGGATGTGGAGTGGCTCACCACCACCTGCCCGTTCGCGTGGGACGTGCAGGCCGCCTGGCCCCGAGTGGCGCGCCATGCTTCCTCCATCTCGAGTGTCGCGCGGTCCTCCACTTCGGCCGCGTCCTCAGCGATCCATGGTGCCTTACTCGCAGTGGGCGACTCGCTCGGAGTGCTTCGCATCTACCGGTGGCCCTGTGTTGCCCCCGATGCCGTGGCTCACACGGTTCGTGCAGCCAGCAGTCCACTCACACGTGTAGCATTCACGAGCGATAACGCGTTTGTGCTGGCGACGGCACGCGATGAGCGATGTCTTTTCCAGTGGCGTGTCGAGTGTGAGGAAGAAGACGTGCCCATCCGGATGCTGACAACCAGTGCAGACACTAGTGTGGACGCGGCCGCCACATCGGACGACGAATGCGAGGCCAGTCGAGGACAAGCTCGTACGGCGCTTGACGAGGCCCACGCTGCTGGATCCTTCGCCCTCGACCGCTTGGCCGAACAGAAACAACAAGAGCAGCTGGACGAGGCGTCCAGCGCGGAGGAGGGGAATGCATCAGCACCAGCATCCACCACCACAGCGGCACCAACCCCCGTGCGTCCGTGGGTTGCCAGTGCCGTGGCCCCCTCGAATCCGCCGGATGAATCCGATCCGGAGCTTGTGAGCGTACCCGCCGAAAGCCTCGAGCTCGAGTGGGTCTACGGCTACCGCGCGCAGGACGCACGCAACAATGTGTTTGCCAGCCGCGCCAAGGGCTGGATCGTGTACCCGGCCGCCCATGTCGTGGTGCTGCTGGACCGCAAGCTCTGGCGCCAGCGGCATTTCAAGGAGCACAGCGATGAAGTCACAGCACTGGCCATGCACCCCGGGCGCGCGAATTCTCGTAGTGGCAGTGGTAGTGGTAGTCGCCCCACCACAGGCACGGGCACAGCCTCAATGGTGGCTGGTGCTGGCATCAACATGGCGCTGGAGCTCGTGGCCTCGGGGCAAATGGGACGGTACCCGGTGATCTACGTCTGGCGCCTGGACACACTGGCCGTCCTGGCAGCGCTGCGTGGCCTGCATCGCCACGGGATCGCCGAGCTGCGCTTCCACGGCAACGGCCGGCTGCTTGTCACCGTGGGCCTGGACGAGCAGGCCACACTGGTCGTGTACGACTGGCAAAGCGGCGTACCGCTCGCACTGGCGGCCACGGCGCTGGCCACCCCAGCCACCACGCCCACGCGCATCCTCGGGCTGGCCTGCCAACCGCCGTCCACAAAAGAAGCCGCCGCCATCACCACCAGTATGCTCTGCACCGTGGGCACGACCGGGATCACGTTCTGGCGGCTCGAGGGGCAGCACGTAATCGCCAAGCACGCATTGTTGGGCAAGATGGGCCAGCGTCAGCGCTTCTTGGCCGTGGTCTATTGCGGCGCCGACGCCATCGTGGGCACCGCTAGCGGTGACCTCTACCGCTTCAAGGGTGTCGAGCTGGCCAGCATCACCCCCGCGCATTCCCGCAGCGTGGCCGCGCTCTGTGTTGCCTCCAGCTACGCCTCCTCGTCCTCGTCGTCGTCCTCCTCCTCAAGCTCACCGACCTCGTCCGTGGCCAGTGGTGGCCATGACGGCGTGGTCAAGCTCTGGAGCGCCGACCTGGAATGCCTAGCCGAGTTCTCGTCCTTCAATGCCTCGGCGCGCCACGCGATCCGCAGCCTATTCTGGGACCTGGACAAGAACCTCCTGGTCGTAGGTACACGCGGCTGCTGTCTGCACGCGCTCTCCTCCCTCGACGGTACCCCGCTCGTCACCACGACGCCCGACGGCACCAGCGTGAGCACCAATGGTAGTGGCAGCGGTGGTGGTGGGCTCGCGGCCGATACGCTGCTGGCCGCACACTGGCGTCATGAGCTGCATGGACTAGCCGTCTGCGCGTCCAAGCCACGGGGTTGCACCTCGGGCGATGACGCCGTGCTTCGCGTCTGGGACCTCTCGCGCCACACGCTTGTCCTGGCCCAGGCGCTGGACACGGGCAGCCGCGCGTGCGCGTACTCGACGGATGGCGCGTGCCTCGCCGTGGGCCTGGGCACGGGCGGCGCGCGACGACACAAGAAGGATGGGTCCCTGCTCGTGTTTGAGGACCACGGCGCCAGCATCGAGCTCGTGTACGAAACTAGGGACACCAAGCAGGCCATCTCCGTGCTCGCGTTCTCACCCGATGGCGGCACGCTTGTCGCTGGCTCGCTGGACCATGCCGTCTATATCTACGACGTGCCCTCCAATTACACCAAGCGTGCCGTCTTCCAGAAGCACAAGAGCTGGATCCAGCAGCTAGACATCTCGCACGACTCGCAGTACCTGCGGTCTACGTGTGGCGGCGGCGAGCTGCTCTTTGCCGACCTTACGACGGGATCACATGTGGCCAGCGCCACGGCACTGCGCGATCAGCACTGGGCGTCCTGCAGTACCATCTACAACTGGAGCAACCGCGGCGTGTGGCCCGCGCCGTCGTCGTCCATGCACGCGGCCTCTTCGTCATCGTCGTCGGTGCTGGAGATCACGGCCACGGCAGCCACCGACGGGGTCGTGGCCTCGGGCACGGTCCACGGACGCATCAATCTCTTCAAGTACCCGTGCTTCCTACCCGACGCTGGCCGCAAGAGCTACGCCGGTCATCACGGGGCCGTCGCGCGTGTAGCGTTCACGGGTGGCTCGGGCACGGTACATTGCCTGAGCATTGGCCGTGAAGACCGCTGCATCTTTCAATGGCGCCAGACCCGTGCACGTGGCGCTGGCGACGACGACGCTGCCGGTGCCGGTACTGGTGCCGCTTCCCTCGTGTCCGTGACCGCCAAAGACCTGGACGATGACCCGGACATGGCCCGTGAGGGGCTCTTCCTGCCCGAAAGCTTTGTCAACCTGCCGCATGTCGCGATCAAGCCCTACTTGAGCGCGATTCCGCCACCATCCTCATTTGAAGAGCCCAGTGAAGCCGACGGCTCCGTGGGCCAGCTTCGTTTTGAACTGGAGCACACGTTCGGGTTTCGTACCTACGACGTGCGCCAAAACGCTGTCTACACGCGGCCCAAGCACGTGGTAAGCCACACGGGCTGTCTGGGCGTGCGCTACGACCGACGTACGCACCGCCAGCTCTTCTACCGCGGCCACGCGCGCCCCATTGTGAGTCTCGCCACCACACGCGACGGCTCCATCGTGGCCACGGGCGAGATGTGCGCCGAGCACCTCGAGCATGAATCCCCCCGGGTGCATCTATGGGACCCGGCGTCGGGCACCCGGCTTGCTGTCCTGACGGCGTTCCATCGCCGGGCCGTGCGGTACCTGGCGTTTGCACCGAGCCAGCACCTGCTCGCGGCCGTGGGCCACGACGCCTTCCACTCGCTGGCTGTGTACCGCTCCGTATCGAGGCTTTGGCGCGACGGCGACGCCGCGCTCTTGGCCACCGCGCAGACCACGCAGCAGCCCGTCTACTTTGTGTGCTTCATGGGTGACGCCAGCGACCTGGATGACGAGGACGGCGGCCTGGCCTCCTCGGCAGCAGGCGCGCAGTTCCAGCTAGCCACGGGTGGCAAGGACCACGTCACGTTTTGGCGCCTGGATGGTCCCACGCTCGTAGCCACGCGCGGCATTTTTGGCGGCAAGGCCGTTGTGCAGCCCGTACTCTGCGGCGCCGCGCTCAGCCCGACACGCATGGCCACGGGCTGCCTCACGGGCCAGCTCTACGTCTGGGACGCGGGCGTGGTGTCGCGGGCCATCCCCGCGCATGACGGCGCTATCTACGCGATCCACACGACGCGGAGTGGCTGTGTGACGGGCGGCAAGGACGGCCACGTCAAGCTCTGGTCACGCCCGCAGCTCGCACCCGTAGCCGACTTCAACCTGCACGACGCCACCCCGGCGTGTGAGCAGACTGCCATTCGTGCCCTGCACTGGGACGTGGCCGAGGATCGCGTGCTAATCGGCACCAAGGGCGGCGAGCTGCTTGAGCTCTCGCGACTCACCAACAGCGTGAGCGTCGTGACCGAGAGCCACTTTGGCGCAACGGAACTCGTGGCGCTGGCGACGCACCCGCTGAGACCCGAGTTTGTGGCCACGGCCGGAGAAGACCAGACCGTGCGTGTCTGGGACGTGGTTGCTCGCCGCGTACGCGTCAAGGTGGCGCTGGGCAGTGCGCTCACCAGCGTGACGTACTCGCCCGACGGCAAGTGGCTGGCTGTGGGCTTTGGGTCTGGGCCATCGCGAGACGATAACAGTAACAACAGCAGCCACAAAGACGGCGCGATCATGATCCTGGACGCACTCACGCTGGAAGTCTTGCATGAAGGCCGAGACGGCAAGCAGAGCGTGCTTGCCATGGCCTTCTCGCCCGATCTGACGCTGCTGGCGGTGGGCAGTGCCGATCACACGGTCTACTTGTACTCGACGCTGGATGGCTTCTCTCTGCGCTTCAAGTTCACCAAGGCGTCGGGTCGAGTGCTGCACCTGGACTTTGCCGCCGATAGCAGTGCGCTGCGTCTCAACAGCGACACGTTTGAGTTGCTCTTCGTGAGCACCTTGGACGGCAGCGCCATCTCCACGCCGTCCAATGTCAAGGACACGGTCTGGGCTACCTACTCATGTGTCTTCACGTGGGCCACGCAGGGGCTGTGGGACGCCGCCCGAGAGCATGACTTTATCCAGGCCGTCGTGAAGGCGCACACGCTCCCGGTCTTGGCCGCCGCCACCAACACGGGCGAGGTGCGCTTGTACAACTACCCATGCATCTCCAAGCACACCGAACAACACGTGTTGCGGGGGCACAGCCTCAACGTCAGCAACGTGGCGTTTACATGCGACGACTCGCGGCTCGTTAGCATCGGGAGCAACGACAAAAGTCTGCTCGTGTGGAAGATCCTGTCTAGGACACCAGCAAAGTAAGTGTCGGCCAGCTTAAGCTCAAGGGATATGATACACTCCTCGGATGTAGGGCGACATTGTAAGATGGGTGCATTTGCAATAGCTCGTACCGGTAAGCCAACGAATGGCTACATTGTTGTCACATGGGTACATTCAACGGTGTGTACCGGTTCCCCAACGAATGGACATGCAACGCCACTGCAGCGACATGATAAAGACTGTGGTTGGCAACCACCACCTCAAAAGTAGCAGGTGTTTCACAATTTTTTCACGTGTGTCTCTTGACAGTACTGTTGGGCGTATTCGCGTATCCATCCCGGGTATTTTCGTCTGCCCCAAAAGACCATATGCGCTACTATGGGGGAGAGAGAAGAATTTGTGGCCAGTGCAAACACAAAAGAGATCACATCCCAGTGATTAGCTTGAGAGTGGATTCTACATACACATCACATGGGAGAGCAGTAATGGATGCCTACCTTGGTATCGCGTGAGCGTGAAAAAACACTTGCACGACCTTTGTGCACTTGTATCCGACATATTCTCCGCGACTTGGGGTTTTCCAGCTAAAGTGGCACTGTGCAGCTCCATGTGGTGCTACTTAACAGTCGAGGGTGAATATCGACTCTGGTCCGCACACAGATGGCTGCCAAAGGCCCTAGCAAGCATCTCTTGAAGCTCTTCACTTTGCACGACAAATCATGCAAGGGGAAGGTTGGTCTCTACGAAGCCCTCCTTCCAGCCACTCGTAGCCGATCGATTCCTTGTTGCATCAAGTGCTCACAATCAAATCTGCGCGCAGACTACCAACAGCTCGGTACACCGTTCGTCTTCTCAATTGCTACCAACCAATCAATCTAACATGGGCTGCAAGCAATCCACTCCAGTTGTCGAAACGGCCGCTCCGCCGTCCACCCCGGTCGCTGCGCCGTCCCCTGAGGCTGCACCATCGTCCACGGATGCACAGCCTGAGATCGAAATCACAGCCGAGACTTCAGCCCAAGAAGCCAAGTTCGCCATCAACGGCGTATCCATCACTGAGCAGGGTGTGGTCTTCTACCACGTCGAGGCCAATGACGAGTCCAAGACGATGATCAAGCGTCGCTTCAACGACTTCAAGGCGCTCTACGCCAAGTTTGACGCAGCCACTGTTGCGAAGCTTCCATCACTTCCCGATGCTAGCCTGCGCTCGTACTTCCGCGGTCGCCACAACCAGCACGTCATGAAGGAGCGCGAGTCACAGTTCGCTACCATCGTGAACGCCATCGCCAACGACCCTGAGCTTGTGGAATCGGACGCTTTCAAGAGCTTCCTCGCGTAGCTTGCATAGACAACTACTGCCGCACATTCTGGGTGAATATTGCAAAAGAAGAAGACAATGTTAAATTAGAGGCAGTCATCCAAGTGCCATGCGCAAGTACAAAAAAGCAAACATACATGCATACACGTTCACGCTTACCTTCAAATGTGTTCACTGTCCACGTGAATGTGTGCTGCTGTAACGGCGTATCTTGGCTCTGTGTGCTCGTTCATCTTGTCCGCTTACAAATTATGCCCTCGACCATGCGAGAATCGTACCTAGGTTTGATACATTTATTGATTATATAGAATCAGTCTATCGTCAACACCGTTACCCTCTCTATCTACAAACTTTCTTGTTGCGTGACGTTTGCTTCAGCAGCCAACGCCTCTCGTTTAGCTCGCGCCATCTCTACAAAAGTACCAGACAATAACCACTCGCGGCGCCGTACAAGGCCGCGGAATGGACCCACCGGCTTGCTGGATGGACGCGGTCGTGCGTCAGTACCTTCATTCGGAGTCTCAGCACCAGAATCACCCTCGAGCTTAACTGGTGGCTGTGACGGGAATGCCTTGAAGTCTTTTTCATACACCCATCCATCTTCATCACATCCTGGTGCATTCATGTTGACCTCAAGCCCTGCTAACGGAATTGACATGGCGCTGATTTTTCCAGAACGGTTGCTCCATCGGCTTCGATCTGTCGGTAGCAAATATCCTGGGTACGTGCTCCCAAAGCCACAGAAAGGTTGATACCGCTCATTCTCGAAAATGACAGGATCTTCGGATTCGAGAATAGCTTTTCGGACTTCAGGTTTGACACCACGGCAACGCGTTGGACCCAAGTTGCGAGTAGTATGCCCACCGCCGTTCCCACCGGACGAAAAAATCCAGTTCACCACGTACGCTGGTTGATCAAATGCAAATCCGTGGTATCTGTGTGCCCGGCCAGGAGCAGTAAACCGCACAGGGGCACGTTCTTGTTCTCGGCGCTCTCGGTAGTCCATCATCTTGACCAGGTCCTGGCTCAGGTATACAGCTGCTGGTGGAGTGAAATTCTTGAGTTCTTCGTCAGTGTTGGCCCATTCTTTCGAACCCTTGTCTTTTGCGAGGTATATGTGCTCCTTAACAAGGTCCATGTAATCCGGCGTAAATCGACGGCGGTAACCTTCGTAGAAAAACTCTTTGCAAAATATCGCTACGACCGCCAACAACGGACCAAGCCAGAACTGTGAACGCTCAAAAATCCAAGGAAAGGAATACGTGTCGTAATCGGGAGTACTCCAAGTAATCAGATCAACCACATACTGGAACAAGTAGAGAATGATGATTGTCACTGCAAGGCAAACAACTTCAAAGATATCCCATGAGTTGACCATGAACAAAAAGCGAGCGTTCACCACGATACACAAGATGGTCCAAGCAACCGACATAAGCACCGTGTACTCAACAGAATCACCGTATCGCATAATGTTGTAGCCTGCTGCGAGAATGACACCGTAAACCCCCACAGAATCCACAACTCCCATGACAATCCACTTCCAGAACATGCTGTACGTAAATAACGTGCGCGATCGGGTTGACGGGTGGTATAATGCAGGAAAGTCAAGAACAACTTCCTTTGGTAAATCACGGTCGAATACTGAGTATACCATGATGGGCAACGCAGTGAAGAACAGGTTATAACCTTGCTGGATAAGTGCTGAGTAGATCATCGTGCCGGAGTAACCCGAAATCTTCAAGCAGTACCAGAACATGGAAACACAGTACACGATATTCTTGTAGAATGTGTACACGGTCAACATAGCAATACGATTGTAGTTCCATCGGCCATGAGTCAACAGCAAGGTGCTCAGGAAACGGAATTGGCCCACGGCGTAATCCGAACTGTTAACCGCTTGCATTCCCTCTTGCCCACTGATGCCAACTCCGATATGCGCACTCTGGATCATTGGCACATCATTCGCGCCATCTCCGATTGACAACGTATGGGAATCCGGTACGTTCAATTTCACCAATTCGACTAGTTGGGCTTTCTGTTGTGGTGAAACTCGGCAGGCTACCACAACTTTGCAAAGTAGCGCCACTCGTAGCAAGTGGAGGTTGTACAGAGGATCAGCAAGAATCAAACTTAAACACGCGCCATCAATAACCAGTGCATGCTCAACGATCGCGCCAGCAGCCAAGGTTTCAACGTCGTCTTCTTCATCACCCATTTTCGTGTCTTCATGAATACAATGAAAAATCTTGTCGAGTCGCCGAAGAATCGAACCTTTCGTTCGGTAGGTAGTACCATTGATGACGTGTCGCCGCATATCATTGTTAAGCAGACGACACGCGTACCCAATGTTGATTGCAGTTTCTTCCATATCACCCGTCAAAACCCAAATGTTGATGCCAGCCTTTGCTAAGCGCTCCATCGACTCCGGAACGCCGTCTTGTAAACGATCTTCGATTGCTGTCGCGCCTAGTAGATCAAGTCCTTGCTCCATTTCGTCCTGGAGAGCGTCGATCACATTCTTTTCACCTCTTGATTTCGCTTCAACTTCTCTTAAGTCAGCGCAAGCACGACGGTAATTGGTGTAGTATTCTTCCCAATCGTTAACCGACAGCACCTTCGAACAAATCACCAATGTACGCAACCCGTCACGAGCAAATGATTCCAGGTGATCGAGAGTATTTTCACGCACAGCTTGGTTCACCGGTGAATCTACCAAGCGCGGAAACAGCACATTATCTGCTCCTTTGCAGAGGACTAAAACTTCTTCTTCATCTGCCTCCGTCATTAATCTTAGCTCTGCATCACTTTTTCGCTTCTGAACAACGACCGTCATGCGTTTGCGCGACGAATCAAACTCGAAAACTTCCAGTATATCGTAGATTTCCACGTCCCCCTCGGGTGTCTTGATGGATAAGCTGCCAGGTTCGCGGCTCACGAATTCAAAACCAAAGTACTTTGCACCAGAAACAAGGGCTTGCTCATCGGGTGATGATGCCGAGTAAACACTTGGTGGCATGTCCATGCCTTCCAGTTGAGTATCAAGACGTTCGATTAATACTCCGTGACAGAGTGCCAAATGGGTAAAAAACTCGCGAATCTTAGTGGTATGTGCGTTGCCAGTCTTCATGTCTTCCCACAACATGCGGTCCTTGAAGTTTACATTCGGCGCTGGGCACTTCACAAATTCGTCATTTTCATCATCACTGCTTTCAACTGGGGTCGCCAAGTCACCTTTAAAATCTTTGCGCATTCGTGCTGCCAAACCAATTGCTGTAGTACCCTTGCCGTACGACTTCCCATTGATACTGCACTTACGAAACTCCATTTTGTTGCACGTAAGTGTGCCTGTTTTGTCGGAAAAGATGTGCGAAACTTGTCCTAGTTGCTCGTTGAGTTGCATGTTTCGTGCGGACATACGAACATCTCCTTCCGCGTCGTACATATCCAAGTCCTGTTCCATGAAATAGGCTTGGAGTGCCTTAACCATCGTGATACTTACATACAAAGTAATAGGCACCATCGACGCGAGCGTAGTGAAGTAATAAACGAATGTGCCAATGATGTTACGCGGGATATCGTCTGGATCGACTTCAGGTGGAAGCTGAAGCTTCCCAAGCCAGTGATGATTACCCAACGCACCAACAAGTGACATGGCAAACAGAAGCAGCACGACCATGATCACCTGTCTGTTGGTCATCTCGTCAATGGACGATACTTTCACTGTAAATTCATTTCCCGAGCTCATCATAATCTTGGAATCCACACCTGTATTCACGACAAGTCCGTAGGCATACTTGGTATTTCTCAATTTGCTTCCGCGCAGAAGCATGTTTTTCAAGGTGATTGGCGTTCCGATAGTGCCTTCTCCATCTCCATTCGCATTTGTTGCCCCTTGCCCAAACGTGTCGTTATCGTGGATGTAAAGCGTACCCGAATATCGATTGATATCGCCGTTAGGCATTTCACTTTCCAAATAACCCTGTAGCACTTCGCCAGCGTCTTCCTCGGAATCAAACATGTAACGAGTCACGCGTGGAGCCTCGCGCAACTTCAAATTTGTTTCACCATCCAAATTCTTTGTCTCTACGTAGCACACACCAGTATTTCCGCCACCCCGCGTGCCTTCTGCAGGAACAACCGCGAGGATCAACACATCCGCAGGAATAGTTTCATGGTTTTGGATCTTGACAAAGTCACCCACTCGTACTTCACTCCACTGTACATCTTCAAATTCCTTCAACTCACGATTGTAGACTCGAGTTGGTGCGGAATTGGCCTGGTGGTCTGCGATATGACGTTTGTAATCTTCAAAGCCCGCAAACACCGCGTCAATAATCGTCACAATTGTCAGCGGTATAAACTGCAGAGGAACTCCATCAGTGGGCGAGATATCGGGGATCATCTGGAAGATGCCAATAAGCAAGAAATAGAGGTTGGCCGTCTTCTGGAACGTCAGATACAAGAACACAGGCACGAAACTCCACCATGAATACTGGAACGTCTTGATGTTGTTGGATGGGAAGTACTGTTCGTCTTCGGGATCCTCCACGTGACCACCAGCATCGTCGTTTGCATTCTGCTGCTGCCGTGGCTCCGGGTTAATCTTGATCACGCGATGGCCAGACGACTGTGTAGCGTTCCCAGTTGATTCCAATGACAGCACGCTTGACGTGCGTCCAGCCCGTACACTGCCCTTGGTGCTGCCCCCAAAGCCACTGAGTGAGCTCGTGCCCCTACGCAGCGGTACCATCGATGGCTCCGTCCGATCACCACCACCCTCCACGGGGTAATCACTGTATTTGCCGACATCCTCAAAATTGCTTCGCTGTCTCTGCAACCCGGGCATGGGCTGTGGTGGCGGCTGCGAGTCGTCATAGTCGTCGTCATCCACGTACACGTCCACGCCCACGTCCAGGCGCGATGCCTCCTCTCGCTGTGCTCGTAGTCGCTCCTGCAACGGGGCCGCGTTCGATGGGTCAATGTACCTTGTCGTGGACCGCGTATTCTGCCGGAACCGCAGCGGACGCGGCAGATTGCGGTAAAACACGCGCCAGCTCGAATTGCGGCCCAGGCCGGGCACACTGGGTACGCGGGGTAGGATGCCGCGCCGCGCCGCCGTGCGTGGCGTCATGGGCATCGCCCTCGTCGTTGTGCGCGCCACCGGCGTCATGGGGGTCGCCTCGACGGCGTTATCGTCCAATAGATGCTGCCGCAGCCGGCCGTTCAGCGGGTTCTCGGACGTGAACGAGCGGAACAGCTCCGAGTCGCCGCGCTCCTTCTGGAAGGCCGCGGCCTGCACGTCCCGCGCGCGGGGCAGCACCTCCACGGTCTGGTGTCGGTGGAAATTGCGCGACAGCCGCTCCGTGTTGGCCGCCGCGCTCGCATCGCTGGTCGGCGCCGTCGATGAGGTCGTGGCCGCGCTGCGGTCGTCGACCTCGGCGCGCGGCGTGGACGCGGCGTAGAACGCGCCCACGCGGCGCTGCATGTCGTCTTCGCCCGCCATCGGGCGTATGGCTTCTTCCTCCTTCTTACGGTGATGAGGCGACCAATACGGTGGGCTAGTATGTATGGGCAACGAGCCCTAAATGGGATAATGGAGGCAGTGGCCACACCAGCGCACCAGCAACCAGCAAGCACCAACTCTATCCAGCGGCGCTGAAAGGGAAACCTCGCCCCCAGTAGGCCAGGCGCGGAGTGATAGTCATGGATAATTGTTTACGCTCGGACACGATTTCCGTCTGGGGGGGGTACGATCACTGGTGTAACCCGAGTTGCCAAGAGACACGACGTTGCTGGTCTGGATACGTTGTGGGTGGGCGCGAGAAAATTGGCCAGGAATAGATGCCGTTCTGGTGATGGAGCTGACTGGCTCCATGTCGCACTGAGAACGAGTCCAGCTTGGATTCGCGAAGTCCATCGCAGCCACGCCTTCTTGCTGTACCCAGTGGTGGAGATGGCCCAGATTGCCGTCTTCGTCCTGCAGCGGCCGAGGGACGTATCGTGTCTGTGGAGTTACACATTGCCAGCAGGTAAACTGGTCGATGGCGCGCCTATGAGACACCTCCATTTGTCACGAAACTATTATACATGTACATGGGTATTCTTTTGCCCAATTACCGATCGCGATAGTGCATTGGGTTTTGGCCAATCCCATGACGCCATTGTTGATTGCGCCGTCACCCTAAATTTTACAATCAGACCACAACGGTTGAGTTGCACACACAGTCTGTGATGGATGGGTATGCTGGTAACCCCCACGGTGACCGTTGGGGTACGTTCAGTCAGAGCAACGGTATAGGATGTCCTACTACGATTTCGCGTAACCCGTCTGGATATTATCCAGACGGGTTACGCGAAGTCAGGCTGTGCTAATCAGTCAAATTGGGCAACATGAGACGGTATGGCGGATTAGTCGCATAATCACAATGTTGCGGCGAGATCCGAATACCTACGCGATGACGGGTACTGCCGCAGTACCCGTCATTGCGTAGCAAATCTCGATGTTTGACACGTGCAGGATCCCAGCACCGTTTCCACCATCTACAATAAACCACCTCCGCCATCCATCATGTCTTGCAGTAAGCACCACCACGTCAATCTGCAAACCACTACTGTACGATAAATGAAATAGCGTGGGTTCTATAATACTGCCTCCCCAAGATCACTATGCCATGCTATACCTCATCCCCTGCACGTGTTCCTTTCACTACTCTTGCCAACTCCGCCTTCCAGATAGTAATATGGCTGCAAGTGCCCAACGGCCCGAGTTCAAACAAGGTGCTGGTGGTCTCTGCCTTGCACTTGCTCAACCGAGGTTTGGGTTCTAAGGGTATTCAATCGCAGGAACCGCCACGACATAGAAAGAAGTATATCCTCCCAGTATGCTCTTCACACAGTCCCATCCGCCAGCGATGGCTTCCGTCCCTCCCTTTGTCTTTCTATGTGTTGCGTCGGCTGATCGCCTTCCTGCAGCATGCTTCTGCGCACTTGCTCGAGCTTTGCGCGCACGGTCGGGCACGCTATCAAGAGCGCAGTGTCAACTTGCGTTGGGTTCGTAGCAATACTCAGCCGTATCTCCAAAAGGATAGACCCCAGAATTCCTTCCTCACGACCATCCTCGCAAAATAAAAAGTCACCACCACGTTTTGTAAGCGAATCATTGAAAAAAATCTCTGTTGTAATATCGCGGGCTCCAACTCCCCGAGGTCGTAGCCTCATTCCATTCGCGTCTGCCTTTCACCGCTCTTGTCGGCTACGACTACTTCCAGCGTCCTACCAATCCCGTTCATGTCTGTAGTATCCTCCAATGTCTGTACTCTCTCCCTCAGTCCACCAAACGGCCCAACTGCTCGAGGTACGGACATTATCTGTCTCGTGCAGCGTGTTGCTTCCAATCGTACTCAGTTCCATGTTACGCACTCGCCGATACCTGCAGCACACATACATTCATCCACATGCATGCTCCCATCAGCACATCCACCTCTCCATTCATCCACATGCCACCAGCCATGTGTGTCCTCTTTCCGTACCTCCTTGCCCTCGCTGTTCGTTGCCACACTCTCGGTAACAGCCTCGCCCTCGCCACTGGTCGATGGCGTCAACGCCGCCGGAGCATCCTGTGCTTCCACCCACGAGAGCTGTAGCTGCGTATCACCATACAGCCCACCGCGCGCCACGGCATTCTGGCCAGCGTAGCGGTCATGAAACTTGATAAAGCCCTGGTCGGGCACGGTAGCGTCGACCACGACCCGCTCGATCGCGCCAAAGTTGCCGAAATGCTGCTCCAGCACGCTGGCGTCGCGGGCCTCCTCGGGCAGATTGGCCACCTTGACGATCGTCGTGCGGTTGTCCAGCGTGTTGGACGCGTACCCACGGCCACCGCCAAGGCCACCACCTCGACCGCCACGGTAATAGCCACCACCCCCACCGCCTCGTCCGCCGTGGTGGTGGTGGCCATTGGCGCCACCCCATCGACCACCGCGGCCACCTGGTCCGGCCGTCTGCGCCTCCAACGCGCTCAGCTCGGCCTTGAGACCACTGAGCTTGCTGGCCGCTGTTTCACTTGCCAGTGAGGACGTCGTCGCCCCCACGCGCTTGGGCTGCAGCGCACGAAGCTCCTCCGATAGTGCCGTGATCTTGTTCAGGAGATCGCGCTTGTCCGCCGACGACACGGTCGTGCCCTGCTGGCTCATGCGCTCCAACAGCTCCTTCTGCTGCGCCAACTGACGCTTCAGTAGCTCCTCCTTTTGTTTCATTAGTGCGCGTTGTTTCTCTAGCAATTCTCGCTTGGCCTCCAGCACCTGACGGCCCTTCTCCAGCGCCGCGGCGCGTAATTCCTCCGGGGTTTTCTCACTGTCCACGCCCTCGCCCTCGCCCGTCGTCTGGTGGTCCGGACCACTACTCGTCGTTGCATCTCCTCCCTCCGCCGTGGTGGCCCCGTCCTCCTCCTTCTTCTTCGCTGTTTCCTTCTCCTCGGTCGGTGCCCCCTGGGGGTCCTTGGCGTCGTACTTGGCCCACTTGACCTCAATGAAGCGGTTGTTGCAGACAGGGATCGGTGAATGGAACGCCTTCTTGGCCTCGTCCTCACTCGCGTACTGCACGTACGCACAGCGATGCGCTGGTCGCATCTGCACGTTCACCACGTTGCCAAACTTGGAGAAATGTAGGCTCAGCTTGGTCATATTGACGTACTTGACATCCACGTTGCTCACGCGCAGCGTGGTGCGTGCGCCCACGGGTTGACCCGTGGATGGGTGCGCATGGCCCGACCCGTCGGCGCCGTCCTCGCCAGTCGGCGTGCCGCCCAGCACGCGGTTCCCGTGAAACCCACGGCCGCGCCCTCCTCCTCCCGCTCCTCCTCCTGCTCCTCCTGGTCCGCCACGTCCGCCACCTCGTCCTCCTCCTCCTCCACCACCAGCATACGGCGGGTAAAACGGACCACCGCCCATGTGTCTCGGCATCATCATGCGCGGGTGATGCCCATGCGGGGGAGCTCCATGCATACCCGCAGCCTCCGGGTTGAACCCGTTCGGGTCAAACTCTGGGTGCAGATGCGGCGGAGGAAACCCACCCGCCGCACCACCACCGCCACCGCCGCCATGCGGCGGAGGGTAATGCGGCGGCCACATGCCAGCTCCGCCCTGCGGAGGTGGCATCCCCCATTCCGTCGGGAACTGGCGACGGCGATCCATCGGGTAGCCGTTGCGTTGGTTACCTCCTCCTCCACGCGGGTCCCAGTCCCCTCGTCCGCCACGTCCTCCTCCTCCTCCGCCGCCGCCGTATCCGGCAGGTGCTCCTCCACCAGCAAATCGTCGATGGCCCTCGCGGTCCTCCTCTCGTCGACGCTTCTGGAAGCGGCGGTGCTCCTCCTCATCCCCATCGTCACGGAGGTCGCCATGCGGGTCATCCACGGCCCCTCGCCCTCGTCTCCGCGAGGAAGCCGCCGCTGGCGCGTGGTGCGACTGCGTGCGTGACTGTGACGGGTCGTGCGGACGATGCTGGTGGTGGCTGTTGGTATTGTGGGTACTGGTATGGCCGCTACTACTGGTCGCCGCGGATTCGCTGGCCCCCTCGCCATTGCCGCTGCGATACGACTGCGTCTCAATGGCCTTGAAGAGCCGAGCCACAAACGGCGCCGTCTCTAGATCCATCCCCCAATAGTAATAGCAATAGCAATAGCAATAGCAATGGCAACAGTAGACGCAGATGCAGCAACCATGACGCAATCCCATTAGCCAAGACTGCAGCCACCAACCAGCCAACAAAACCACAAAAGAAGAAGGGGGAAAAAGCACCATAACCAACACGTACCATCGCCGAGGAACTCGTCCAGCTTGGCGCAGCATGTATCACGCAGGCCCTCGCGCTTTGGATCGTTCTGTATCAGCGCCAAGACGTATTTGCTCAAGACCTCTGGATCGGCATCGCATCTACAAGGTTACAATGATCCACACAAATGAGCATCCTCACGCCACAAGCCGCAAGCCACACGCCACAGACACAGACAAAGCGATATAAGCCACATAGAGAATGAGAGAGAGAGAGAGAGACGTACACTGGCTCCAGGCTGCGCACGAGCCACTCGCGCAGCAGCTCCCTGCTCTCGGCGTCCATCGCCGTCGTGTCCATCGTCGCCACTGTCAGTGAACAGATGAGATCGAGATGGAGATCGGTCTGCTTCTGCTGTTCTTGGTGGTGGGCGTCGGGTGGGGTACAACGTAACCTGTAACTTGTAACCCCCCTCCCTCCCTCCCCCAATCGTTGGAACGGAAACAGCCAACCAAACCAGAGAGTACATGAGGAGCGTAACCGTACCCTCCCCCCCCCTCTATTCTCCGCTCTCTATTTTGAAACCCTTCCGAATACAAGACCTCCTCTATCTATTAATAAATAACCCGCCGTGATGAAAATAACCTCACTCTGAACGTAAATGACTGTGACGTGTGAAACTACGCAACACGTACTCCACCCACATACTTCACAGATTCTCTCGTCCTCCTTCGCGCAGAGCCATGAGCTCTCGGTAAACGACTGCCGCGCTGGGTCGCGCGGATGGGTTGCTCTGTAGACAGAGCTGTATCAGGCGACGCATCACCGGGGGGCAATCCGGATCGTCGATCACGGGACGCTCGTCCTCAGTCGTGACCTTGAGCACGACGGCGGCGTTGGACATCCCCACAAACGCGGGGCGGCAATTCGCGAGCTCCGTGAGAAGAATGCCCAGCGCGTAGATATCCGATTTCACTGAGTATGCCTGGCCGGCAAGTAACTCGGGCGCAAGCCAGGCCACCGAGTCCATGGTGGCGGTGCGTGTCACGTCCAAATGCAATTGTTGTGATGCACCAAATTGACAGAGTTTCGCCTCAAAGCGTTCGCCAAAGCATACGTTCTGTGCCCGCAGCTCACGGTGCAGCAAGGGCGGATCCAACGAATGCAGATACATCAATGCGTCGGTAATATCCATCGCGATCGACGAGATTGATGGGAGCAACCCACGTGACCGAGAGATTCGCAGCGCCATGGACGCCGAGGCGACGGACGTCGGGAACCAACGCAGTCGCCGTGACTGCCCACACGCGCGACGCTCGTACTCCACGCGAAGCAGAGTGGCCAAGTCCCCATTCGGCAGGTATTCCATCACGATGGATACGTCTTCCATGGTGTTCCACCAAAGACCGACAAACGAGATGATGTTGGGGTGCCGCAAATGCGCCATAAGCTGAATCTCCTGAAGAAACGTGTTGAGCGTGGAACGCTGTGTCTTGCTACCGAGTTCTTGCGCTGGGTCATGGAGGATTCGCTTGATCGTCACGAGATGAGTCGCTGTATCTAGGTCGTGTAATGATAACATACCAGCGCTATCCGATGGACGCCCACCACTTGCTCGGCCTCGAGATGGTCGACTCTCGCTGCTCATGCGCGGAGATGTCATCACTGAATCTGTTCTCGAAGTCGGAATCATAGGATTGCCTTGGCGAACCTCCGCCAAGTAGAGAATACCACCACTAGTCTTGCCCAAAAGGTGAAGGATTTGAAGTTCATCCGTCTGGAAGCGACGAGCCATTAGTCCACCGTCGAGCCCGATAGTGCGCATCAGATCGCTGTTAAAACTCGAACTGCGGCGCTGGTTGACGCGTTCCAACAAGGTTCTCATCTTTGTGCGCAATTCTTGATGTTTCCACAATAGCACGGCAATGAATCCGATCACAGCCATCGCAATCAGCACGATCGCGATAATCAGCAGCGTCCACGTGACTGGCGGATTGCGGGTAATCATGCTGTCATCTGCCGCGGGCTCGGTAGTCGTTGAGGGGCCGGACGGTGGACCAACGTGAGAAGCATCCGAAGCCAGCGATGACGATGAGGATGAGGATGAGGACGAAACCGCGACGGCCCGTGGCGGGTACAAACGCGCAAACGCTTCGTCTTCAAGTACACATAGGTCGGCGTTGCCCACGGTGATGCGGCGCGCTTCTTCATGGCGGCATACGGATTGCACCAGCGATGGCAGCAAATAGTCCCAATGTTGGAAGAGCCTGAGGTCCGAGCGCGTAATCTCCAGCTCTCGTAGCGGGTTACCCCGCAAGTCAAGTCGCTCCAGCGTCCATGGAAGACACAGCCCACGAATCGTGTGAATCGCATTGAACGACATGTTTCTATGCATTGCCATATAAGTCAGGCGAGCCCAAATCAAGAAGTGATCCATCGGTTAGCATTCATGCAACGTGAGAGGCACAAAGAGAATGTCGTAGAGTTTAGACGTATAACCAGCGTACACTTGAGTGATCGATTCATAGGCAAATAGATCTGGGAAATCAACAATGCCGTTCAGCGCGAGGTTTCTGTTGTTCAAAACGACACAAAGGTATAATGTTATCCACACAGTCAAGTGATATTAGCGAATGCACTGGTGTCATTATCGTACGTCATAGGAGACACGTACAGCTCGGTGATGGAGTCCGGTAGGAAGTCGGAGACGTGGATGGCAGTGAGTCCTGTGTGAGCAGCGCTTCTGCAAGCGAAAACAGAAAACCGAAAGAAAAGAACAAACAATAATCATTGTACTTGTTAGAGGAGCACCATGGCCACGCATCAGCATCGATACTCAAATTAGAGAAAGCGTACAGTGTGCGAAGCGTATCGGGCAACTGGAGACTGTCTAAGGAGTTGAGAGCCTGGTCACTGATATCCCTGAAGACCAGTCATGTCCACGAGGCATTAGCCAAGCGCCAGTCACAACAACGGAAACCAGATATGTCATAAACGTACAGGACGAGTAGCGAGGGTGGAAGCGGTGTGATTGCAGCGATATCCGTGACTTGGTTTCCGTCCATGCGACTGGGCTCGAAGGTTTTGTACAGATCGAAAACGTGTCATCAATTTCGGGCAAATCCTCATTCGCAATCTTCCAAATTTAATTGGTAGTACGAGACAGTCATCAATGCATCCAACAAAAACGTACAGCGTCTCAAGAGTGGCGGGGAAGGACGCATTCCGAAGCGAATTCAGCTGACAATAGCCGATATCGCTAAGATGGGAGTCAGAAAACACAAACGATTCCCAATCCCACGAGAACCCTACAACGTTAGATTCAAAACCGCCACCACCCCACACACCAAAGAAAACAAACGAGGCCATTCATCAACTCACAGGTATGTCAGCTCCGACGGAAGACTTATGTCTGCCAGCGAGCGGAAGCTGTTGTATCGCAGGATCCTAATACCATACAATGTCGTCAGTGTCATATTGTACGATTTTAAAACAGAGAATGAACGTACAATGACGTAGTGACTGCGGCATCGTCACTACCAGGGAAGAAGTCGAGATTGTTGGTGGCCATGTTGCTGTCAGTCCATACACAAAAGCCACATACACTCGCACACCATACTCAGCCGATGCTGCAGCTGCAAGTGGATGACCCTCGGCCCTGAATTCAAAAACGAGGAACCGTAAATTACATGGTGGCTGCTGCTGGATAACTCAGAACAGCATCCAGAGACTGATTACTGGCGTCCAGCGAGCCATCCTCTCGTATACCAAGCTGTGCCTCCATCTTACAGTCGTAGGACATGACCTGGGCACTGGTTATATCCACGGGGTCACGCCGAAGCGCACGCTGGCCCTCGTCGGGACAGTCAGTGACGGCGTCGTCACTACCCAGTAGCGCGTCAGCATCCACTGTGGCCATGGTCGCGGCTGTAGCTGTAGCTGTAGCTTCCGTTTTGGCTTGAGCTCTGGTCTCTGTATCGCTGGATCTCCCTTCGCTGGTCATCATAGGCGATTGCATGGTCAGAGTTGTCGTTGTGGACAAGGAGCGGCTGGTCATGCTGGGTTGAGCGGAGCGGAGAGGAGAGGAGGAAGTGGAGGAGGGGAGGGCTACCGCTCGAGTGGGATTGGAAATCAGATCGCTACGGACGCCCTAGCGGGGAGGACGCGGCGGATTAACATTCAACGAGGTAGTCAGACGAATGAGGGCGGCACCGCATCCACGGACAAAGGCGCTAGGATTCTATGACTTCTCGAGGATAAGTCATAGAATCCTAGCGCTCTGCAGAAGTTCTCCATTCTCGCTGCTGCTTCTGGTGGCAGGAGGGCGATCACTCATCTCGGGTTCGATGCGTGACGCCTGCTTCTTCCATTTCCGCCGGTATCTTGAACACCGCATGTTCCTCGTTGTGGAGGTTGTAGACAAAATCTGGGCCATACGCATCACCAAGCATCACCTAAAGACGTCGTATTCGCTGATTGACGGCTGTTGGTCTACCTGAATGTATCATCCAAGTGGGTGTTGACGTGGTGGCACCAACGGATTCACCAGATTTACAGTTAATCAAAGCCTCCGAGCCTGGAACTGGAAGGGTATATGCTTTTCGAGAAGGGTGGCGCGCCACAACGTGGTCACTATCTATAGAAGGAACGTGCGAGAGAAGGAGAGGGAAATGGCATACTGTTGGTTAATACAAGCTCAACGGAACGACTGACAGTTAGATCGTTCAGTGAGCGTGTGGTGCGGCCTCGGCGAAGGGCAGCATATCGGATACAGATCCGTTCAGCGCAACAGCCGTCGCGATTTTCCAGCGCGAGGAATCACTATCAACTGTATTCTACTACTACCCGTTCATCATTCTTGGTGGTTGTTTAAAAGTTTGCTTGGTTTTCTCCGTGTGAAGACGGTTTATCGCTGTATCAAGTGGGTGCGTCGCTAACTACCTGTCCCTTTCCCGTGCAAAATAAACGCTACTCCCCTTCCTCACACACACTGCTCTCCCTTCCTCTTCCTCGTCCTCTACGTCGTCCGTTTCCTCTCCACTCGACGCAGAGGAAGCCAAGAGTTTATCAAAATCCGCTACTTCCTCCTCCTCCCTCCTCCCCTCCTCCCTCCTCCATGCGGTTTTCTTTTTACAGTACAAAGGCCGAGTGGGCCTTGAGCAGGGTCTTGAGCTCGTAGTGCGCCACCATAGCGCTCGGTCGATCACTCGGGTCGAAGCTGAGGCATCGCATACCCAGGTCACTAATGTCCTCGGGGCACGACGCGTCCATCATGGGCCGCTGCTCACCACTCGTGACCTTGAGCACGATCAGCGCGTTCGTGACGCCGTCAAAGGGCTTGCTGCACGTGGACAGCTCCGTGAGGATCACGCCAAACGAGTACATGTCGGCCTTCTCCGTGTACCGCTCGCCGCGCAGCACCTCGGGTGCAATCCACGCCATGGTGCCAATGCCCGCGGTCATGGTCGTGTCCACGCGCCACTCCTTGCTCACGCCAAAATCGCTCAGCTTGGCCTCGTATGAATCGCTCAGCAACACGTTCTTAGCCTTGAGGTCGCGGTGAATGATGGGCGACGAGAACGAGTGCAAATACACGATGGCCTCCAGCACGTCCAGCGCCAGCGCCGACTTGGACGGCAGGTTCGTGCTCTGATACCAGTCAAACTCGTCCGGGTGCGAGTTCTTGCGCGGTAATTGCCGCTTCAACAGTGTGTCCAGGTCGCCGTTTGACATGTACTCCATCACCACGGCAATATCCGACAGCGTGTTCCAGCTCACGCCCAAAAACTTGACCACCTTGGGGTGCTGCAGCGTCGAGCAGAGCTTGATCTCGTCTAGGAACGCCTTGAGGCAGTGGTCGTCACTGGCCTTCTCGGGCAGGATCTTTTTGACTACGACGTCCTGAGTCTGGTACGTGGCCAGGTACACGATGCCAAAACCACCCTTGGCCAGCGCGCGCTGCACAGCGATCTCGTTGGTCGGGATGCGGTATTTGATGAAATTGACCTCGGCGCTGTTGCCACTGCTGTTTTCGTTGGCGCCACCTGAGAACATGGAATGGTACGAGCTCAGGTGGGTCATGTCTGTCTGGTGGTGGTGCTGCGTGAGCCCGGGCATGCCCCCAAAGGCCGTCGGGTCCGCCAACGTCTGCGGGTACTGACTGGCGCCAAGACCACCCGCCTTGTCCTGATTCGTCTTGCGCTGGCGAGACCGGTACGCAAACAAAGCCATGGCCACGATCAGGACGGCGGCGCCACAGAGCACGACTGGTAGGACCCACGAGTTATCGCCGCCGTCGCCGTCGGAACTGCCCTCCGAGTTCGCACCAGCCGACTTGAACCCGTACGTCTCGGCAAACACGTCATCGGGCAGCACACACATTGGGTTGGATTTGAACGACACGAGCTCGGCGGCCGGGTTGGAGCAACTATCTTGATCCACCACAAAATTCAGTTGGTCGAGCTTGCCGAACATGTTTAAATCCGAGCGAGAGATCTCAAACTCGGTGATGGGCGTGTCATCAAAGTCCAGCTTTGACAGCGACCACGGGAACGTTACGCCCTTGACCGACGTGATCGCATTGCCCGTAAAGTCCAGCTCGGTGATCGAGTTGGGGAGCTCGATCAACGACAGCTTGGTTAACTTGTTGTTTTTGACCGTGAGCCCGCGCAACGTGGAGGGCAAGGGTGTTGGGATCTCCGTGAGCGAGTTGATCGACACATCCAGATACGCGAGCGTGGAGGGCAGCGTCACGTTGTT
>JAADWT010000142.1:0-32768 GCA_023336285.1 Pythium grandisporangium
CCCCCCCCCCCCCCCGAAGCCTCAACGTTCTACGGCTTGAGTGGTAGTTTTAATAAACGCCAGTGAATGGTGTACACTTGCTAGGAGAGCTCTTTTCTTCACATTGCTGCCATGTCCTCTACCGTGTGCCTCATCTTGGGGTCGATAGGCATGATCTGTGTGTGTTTTTCAAAGTTTTTCTGTATCGGCGGTGCGACCCAGGGGAGAGCTCATAAGGTGAGCTCTCCCTTTGTGAGTCTCAAGGTATGGAAGAAGAAGGCAACGGAAGAAGACACGCACGTTTCGGTGAACTGTCCTGTCCTGTCATAACCACCGTCCACGCAGACACTTTACGTGTGCTGCATGCATACAAGCAGTACTGAACCATGCAGCTTGGATACAGGAAAACTTCCTGCTGTTTTGCAACATGAGCGAGCACCTGTAGATATCGTCTATGTATATACCGTATTTTGGGAATATATTGCATCACGGGCAGATCTTACGTCAGCGCTTGATTTATTTATTTTTAAACTCAATCAAGCGCTGCATGTTAAAAAAATCTGCCTGCGATTGCAATCCCAGGCAACCTGTACCCATTCGCAACGAACGCGGTCGATACCCGATCGGCTCATCAAAAGCTAATGTGTGCGCTGCACGTACAGGTAGAGGCACCTTTTCGGTTCCACATTTCTACATGCACATCCTTCCTGTTCGAACGCCATTGTCCAGCGTTTTGATACTCATCTTAGTTGAAACGCATGCGCACGCGGAAGAATTCAAGGAACGGGGCTTGAAATTGGGTTTGCGCTTGCTTGCTTCGTTGCTTAGTCCGTAGTAATAAGACTGATGTTCAGTGTGTGGCGCTGAAACGGCGATGTGGTCAGTCGAGGAACTCCAACCCTTGAGTCAACGATCGCCCGAAGAGCGAAGTTATCGCTATTAGCGCCATGCATTGTCGCGGTCACTTAGACATCTCTTGGCACAGCATGTATTTACTGCATGTACCCAAGGATTACTGGGGCGATCTAGTCGGGTGAGCTCAGTGCACAGGGGTCCAGTGGCCAGATATCTCGTGTCATGTCGTGGGGTGACCTGGGTGCTGTGCCAATTATTGCTTATCGGGCTGGATTACTAAGTAGTGACTACAGCGTCCACAAGCGCTCAGCAGTGAACAGTTCAGATGGGACACACCAACGACCAGCGCGCTTGGTGAACGCGCGTATAGAGCAGAATGTCGACAGCGCACATGGGACTATAGTAGAATTGATCGCGATCCAAAAGCACGACGACCAGACAGGTAAATGGTGCTGTCGCAACAAAAGAGAAAGGAAATACCAAGAGAGCACCGGTCATTCCATAGTCGAAAACACGATTGTGCTACGATGTTAGCGATGCAGTGTGGTGTCTGTCGTAGTCTCTAGTCTCGTGTACGGCTAATACTAAGGACGGACGAGCAGTGATGACGCCAGTCGAGCAGCTAACTCGCGAGTTAGTAAACTGCCGAGGAGCCCTAAACAACAGTGAAGCCATGCCTGTCGGCAAAATGCACTGACCAGTCGTGTGATACCTGCCCTCGCATGTTGGGGTGGTTGGTGCTGACCCCTCTTCTACGGAGGTGGATGGATGCACATCACACTGGCACGCTATACGAAAGGAGCAGTTGCACCAGTTGAGGTGGCTGACGTGTCTGAGGATGAGGAAGGAGCGGATGAACCAGCGGGGGACAACGGGGGTGGGCCCTGCTGCACTTGGTCTTGAAGTTTTCGGAGACGCTTCAGCAAGCGCGTGAGTCTGAGCGGCTTGATCGGAAGCGGACTCGAAGACGACGGCAAGTCACGATGGTTGGTGGGCTGCATCGCGAGCTGTTGCAGGTAGAGCAGTCCCACGGCGCATTCTTGCATCACACCCTCTATGGTCTGTCGCAATGCGTCCTGTAGCAATTGAAGGGCGGTCTCGCTCTGTCGGACACGCTCCCTCCTTGATTCAAGGCGCCGCTCCTGCCGTTTGAGCAGTTTTTCTCGGATCAGGAGCAGCTTGAGAACCTTGACACTGACGTCGTGGATTTCATCCACGTCGTTGCCCCAGTGTTTCTTCTCCAGCTCCCATTTCTTTTGCTCGTAGATAAATTGTTCATGATCGCACTGTACTTGCTGCTGCGTGTCTTGCAAGTGACTTTCCAATTGTTCAATCTGGCGGTTGTACTTAAGCAAGTTCTCGTTCGTGGTAGTGCTGACGTTAGCAACCGCATTGCAGTGATGCGAAGGATCGGCGGAGACATGGAGTCCATCTTCCAAGAGCATTCCGAGCCTCTCTTCGAGTTGTAGGGTGTCGAGTAGCTGTTGCTCGTACGTCATCTCCCATTTCAGTTCGCACAATTCAGACTGCTTCAGCTGCGCGATTAAGTTCAGTACATGACGCTGGTGTTGCTCTGCAACCGATGAAGGTAAATCATCCTCGCGTGATATGGAATCATCACTGGGCGAGGAATAACCTTCCACGCGTGAGATCTGTGATCTCAAATCCTCGGTCTGCATTTGCTCCGTTGCAATTTGCCGAAGCGCTCGAATCCGTTCGAGGGCCACAGTGTCCATTGTCTTCACCTCGACATCAGCTATGGTCACTACGAAAATATAGCAGGCACATCCATGGTAATAGCTTGTCAGCGTACAAATATGCATTTCAAATGATAAATATGGTCAACCTTCTGGACACCCTACGTACTTTTCAGTCGTTCAATCTCTTCCGTCCGCTCCGATAGGACCTTGGCATATCCATCTAACACAGTTCAATGAGATGAGATGAGTGTCACGACTATATCTTCTTCGTTTGCCGTGCTGTTCAAGGTCCCATCGATGGACATCGATACGAACATACCAGTAGTTTCCCTGTGATCCACCAGTAGCTCGTTCATTTTTGCATCATCGGTTTCGCCAACCTGCTCGATTTTCTTTGCCAGCTCGCGCTGCTTCATAGTCACGCCGTCTCTCCATTCCAAAAGTACAAGCTCCCACTTGTCCGTCAGCTCCACCACTCGATCCAGTGGCCATCGCTCTTCCGAAAGCCCGTCATTCTCCATGGAAAGATGTTCTCCTGTGCGTTCACTGTCTCTGCAGATAGATTGCACAAACGAATTCACCTGCCGAATAACCAAACCAAGGTGGTTCTGCACGGCCATGTTTTTGCGTGCTTGATCCTCTACATCTCTCTGGAGATGTTGCAGAGCCCTGCGCGTTTCTCGTTCCACGGTAGTATCCTGAAACAGGCGTCTGGGTACTTGGCCTGCTACCGGTTCTGGATTGCGGACTGCACCACCGGTTTGTTGCTGCTCACCAAGCAACAAGGTGCCTTCCACAGAGCCCATAACAACAGATCCGTCAGAAATTTCACTCAAACCCTCTACGTTTCCTGTGCGATCCTTTGGAAGTACCCACCTAGTCCTTCATGATCCTGATACTTTGCGAATGACCGCTGCAAGTCATGCACGTGCATACTGGTATACTCAGTGGTATCCTCAGTGGTATCCTGATGGGTAGATTTCGCTTCCGAGATGCGCCTTCGAAGCGATGCCTCTGTGCTGCCGAGGCCACGAACCGACCACGAATACATCTCCTCTCGGACAGAGACCGCATTCCCTCGCTGTGGTTGGTTTTCTTGATCGCTATCCTCACTCACGGCGACTGGTTTCTTGTTTGCAGCACTTGACCCGGCGGTCTCGTCCATGTGGTTATCACCATCATCATCGTCATCTTCTTCGACCGATGACAACGATGACGACAGATCCAGCAATGACAATTCGGCAGTGTCACGCGACAGAGACGAAGACGATCGGCGCTTCCTTGCGCTGCGGATCGCATCCTGCAGCTGGTCCGCTGCGCGCTGAAGATGCAGCGTCGCAAATGCCTCACGGCATCGACTCTCCGTCGTTCCTTGCTCCATCGTAACATGATCCATCTTGCCGCCATTCGATCATTGCATTCACTGTCAGGAGCTGTTCGTTGAGGAGCTCCAAAAGACGTTAATTGGCTAAAATGAATACAAGACGATGTATCATTGGATAAAATAGTTACACAATCTTGTTCGAAAGGTCGTTCGACAATTCGCACCGTTGCGCAGAACGCATGTTGATTTAACAAAAGATGGTTGGAAGATAACGCTTGCATCAAAACACAGCAGCATTTTTACTCAACAAAATTAGACAAAAGCACCAGCGAAATTTTCGGGACCATGACGATGACCGTACCTTCCGACATGCCCCGGCGTACCCCCTCCTCAGTGTAACCCTCATCGCCTCAATACCAAACCAGAGAACGGCACACAGTCATATTCACGGAGTCAGCTCAGACGCCGTCGCTTCGTCACCGCGCCAACATGTCGATGGAGTCCGAACTGCTCGCGCGCGTGGAGCGATGGGCCAAGGAGTCGCCCAGCAAGGTACACGACCTGCGTTGCCCGAGTATATGTGGATCTGTGTCTGCGTCTGCGTCTCTCAGTGCCGCGCAAGGAGGCGTGACAACAGAGATGTCGATGAGTGGAAAGAAAAATGGCTAATGAACGTTATCTTGCGGTATGGAAACACGAATGACCTTGCTGTTTGCCTGTTAGACGATGCTCACGTTCGTGGACGACAAAGGAACTGCGTCAACCTCACTCACTTGCGGAGTATGTGGCGTTATCTGCGATGCGAAACGGTCCTCTGGAGAACTGGAGAAGCTGTTGAATGACCGCAGTGTCGACCACTTGTTCATGTTGGTCTACTCTTAGGATCTGCACCGCCGCATGCAAAACCTGGCAGCACTTCTACTTGCTGCACCATCACAGCACCCAAAAGGGTGCGTTCTTCCCAGTGGTTTGCCTCCTCCATCTCTTGTCACTATCCTCTTACCATGCATACGTGTTGCCTGTGTTGCGCATCAACTTCAATTGCTCGGTAGGCTTGGGCTAAAGCCTGGTGATCGAGTCCTGCTCGTGTACCCGCCAGGGCTTGAGTTTATCGTTGCCTTCCTTGCCTGCCTGCGTGCGGGTGTTGTAGCTGTCCCCGTGTACCCACCAGGTACGTTGCTAAAAGAGAGAAGCTTCATTACTCAAGCCAGTAGTAGTAGTAGTTGTTGTTGTTTTTGCTACTGGTCATAGGGGGCTCATAGTGGTTTTGGTTTTGGTTTTGGTTTGGCACCTGCTTCCATCAGACCCACGCAAGATGAAGAAGGACATCAGCATGTTCATCGCCGTGGCGCAGAACTCACAGGCGCGCGTGGCGCTGACCTGTGGCATGTACTACCACGTCAAGAAGATCGCCGGCATCAAGCAAAAGCTCACGTTCTCGGCGGCGTTGCCCTGGCCTGAGCACCTATCCTGGGTGATCACGGACGATCTCGTGGAGACACGCAACTTGGCCGAGAGCAAGCTCTGGCTCGTGCCCCAGGATGCGCCCCATGCCAGCGACGTGGCGTTTTTGCAGTACACGTCTGGGTCCACGTCGGCGCCGAAGGGCGTGATGCTCACGCACGGTAATCTAACCCACAACCTGCGCACCATCTCGTCTGCGCTCGTGGCCAGTCGGGACACGGTCGTGGTCTCGTGGCTGCCGCAGTACCACGACATGGGTCTCATCGGCGCTTACCTGGGCATTATCTTCAACGGTGGCACGGGTGTCTACATGTCTCCGTTCAGCTTCATCCGTGACCCGATGCTCTGGATGCGACTGATCTCGCAGCACGGCGCGACCCACTTGCAGGCACCCAACTTTGCCTACGCGCTCTGCGCTCGCAAGGCCGATGCGCTCATGCGGACCAGTGACAACGTGGACCTCTCCAGTGTGCGCCACATGATCAATGGCGCTGAGCCCATCCAGGGCGACGCCATGGATGCATTTTACCACGCATTCGCGCCCTACGGATTGCCCCCAGACGTGGTCAAGCCCACGTATGGATTGGCCGAGCACACGGTCTACGTCTGTGGCGGTGGGCAGCAACGTCTATGGGTCGACAAGGCCGCGCTGGAGCACGACAGCGTATTCCAACCGGCTGCCAACCAAAAGCCGAGTGCGGCCGCGATTAGTCAGGGTGAGGTCAAGGAGATGATTGGCTGTGGTGTGCCCTCGAGCAGGGACCACGGCATCGATCTTCGTATCGTGGACCCAGAGACATCTCAGGAGCAAGCCGAGGGCCGCGTGGGCGAGATCTGGATCACGAGTGGCTCCAAGGCCATGGGTTATTACGGAGTCGAGATGAAAGAGCTCTCTCAGGCAGCATTCCATGCCACGCTCAAGTCATCCGCGGGAAGCAACGACGACGAGCAACAGCCGCGCCGCGCCGAGTACCTTCGCACGGGTGATTTCGGCGTCATCTACCAGCAGGAGCTGTTTATCTGTGGTCGAATGAAGGATCTTGTGATCATTCGCGGGCGTAACCACTACCCGCAGGACCTCGAGGCCACGGCTGAGGCATACGACGAGCTTCGCCCAGGCTGCAGCGCCGCGTTCTCGTTCTCAACGAGCAATGGTGACTCGGGGGATGCTGAGAAGCTTGCGTTGGTGGCCGAGCTGCGGGACGCGGACAGCCGGCAAAAGGCCAGTCTGTGTGCCAAGATTCGCAGCGCCATCTCTCGCGAGCATGGCGTCAAGGTGACTTTGATCGTGTTGCTCAAGCCGCGCTCGATCCCCAAGACCACGAGCGGGAAGATCTCCCGCGCGCGAACCAAGAAGGCACTGGAGGACAACCAATTGGAGGTCTTGTACCGGAATGAAGACATGATTGGCGACGTGTCCGAGGTGGACGGCAACGAGGACAGCAGCGAAAGCGAGACTGCAACGGCCGCGGTGGAAGCCGTCGACATGTCGATGGATCGCAGTGTAAACGATACGACGGTGCGTCCCGGCACGACTGGTGCCAGTGATGGTGGTGGTGGCCATGCCAAGGCGTTTACGGAGGAGCCACCGGAGCAGGTGTACGCGTTCTTGCTGAAGGAGCTCGCGCAGCTCCTGGACGTGAACACGCGCGTGATCAACGCCAATACACCACTGCAGGAAATCGGGATGGATTCCATGGCACTCACTCAGTTGCAGGGTATCATCACGCAGCGATACGGGGTCCACGTCGCCGAGGAAATCCTGTATGGGGAGGCAACGTCGCTCACTTCCTTGCACGCCACGCTATGTGGAGCTGATAAGAATGGCGCCTCCCCCAGTATGACGGACCAGAATGCACGACTCGTGGATGGCCCTGGAGGTGGAAGTAAGCCAAAGCTGATCTGCGGTTGCATTGCGTGTTGAGCCAACAAGGTTTCGGGCGTGGCATGTGACAGCAAAGAGAGAGAGAGGAAAAGAAGAAGAAGACGAAGACAGAGGACAGAGGACAGGATTTACAGAGCGAGGGGCGGGCAAGAATGCCGATTTGAATGTAGCCTATATGATTCGATGGGAACCTACATGTTGCTGGCCATGGCTTGGTGCGAGTTGGTATTTCCTGCTAAACTGAACGGATGAACAATGTTGATGCAGGCTACTGGTGCTATGACGCACGGTACGCACCCAACAAAAAATCTCTGCTTGGTGAGTTGCTAAACCTGCTTGATACGCCCATGCTGTATCAACGATGGATTTTCCAGTGAGATGGAGAAGCTCAAGCGTCAGGAGATTCTCTGTGGATTGGGCGGTGGTGGAGGTCTGTTGATGACTGCTTCACGCTGGCATGCCTTAAAAAGCTTCTGACTCGGCCCAGCTTGGCTGGGTAATCACTAACCCAGGATCATGCTTCGTCGCCAACAATAGCAGTCTGAGTGAGGATCAGCAAGTGAAGAGCTTGTCATCACTGGGCGTTGTGTGGCAATCCAATGCAGTCGAGTCATCATGCCATTATGGCCTAGTCGCGCAGTCTCCTCGCCAGCGCTACCTGCCAGTAATCCCGACACAAGGCCGAGCGATCCTCTGAGGAAGGATGAGTCCTGCGAGTCCACGCCATCAAGCCAACAGCAGCAGCGGCACCATCACCAGTTCCACAAGAAGCGTCCGCCCTCGCCCGTCAAGTTGACGCCGCTGGAGAAGAAGGCCCGTGATCGAGAGCGACTGCGAGAGCAGGCCAGGCGCCGCGTGGCCCGCATCCGAGAGCGCGACGCGCAGGCAGTAGCACTCGCGGCAGCACAGACCCACAGCTCGCAATGGCACCGCCAGGAGCGCCTGGAAGAAGAGCTGGTGCTGCGCCGTCTTGAGCGCGACCTCGTGGACCCACAGCGCCAACACCCGGCCTCGGCGGGGTACCGCTTCTTCTCTGCAAGCCATGCCAAGTCCCCAGAGACCGCGACCCCGGCGTTCATCGGGTATGCGCCGGCGCGGTGCCCTCACCAGCAGCACCTCGCGTTTCATCGCCGCCTGGGCTATCGACGGCCACTATTGGGTAGTGGTGCGGGTGGTGTGCTACCGCCACTAACGAGCGTGCTGCACCCGTCATACCTTGGGTTCTGCGTGACCTCCCACGGCGATGCCTCGAGTTTGTCGCCCGTGTTCCTGATGCTCGGCTTTGAAAAGATTCCACTGGATGAAGTAGACAGCAGTCAAGACGATGACGGTGACGACCGAGGCAATGGTCAGAGGCGGTCATTGGCTCAGGGCAGCGATAGCGACTCAGATGGTGAACAGCACGCGCGACGAAGACCCGTGCTCGTCACGCCGTCGGTCAGTGAACGGCAGGCGATTCGTGGGTTGCTGCAGACACGACTGAGATCCAAGGCGGAGGACCAACAGGCGAGTACTTCGTGCTCGATCTGCCAGGACCGTCGAGCGCTGGGATGTCCCGGATGCTTTACGTTTGAGCATACGCGGTACGAGAAAACACAGGCCGCTGCCGCCACGCTACGCCTTGGTACCCCCAAGACGCATGTCCAGGAGCAGCAGGAGCAACTCGCTCGCCATCGAGCCCTACGCATGGAGGTCATGGGCTACGGAGATGGCGGTCACAGTATCGGAGGCAGTAGTAGCAACTCGGTCCGCTGGTCCGTTGATGGTGGGCACGACTACGAACGACTCGAGACGGCCTATTATCGAGCAGTTTTACCCGACGTTCATGCCATCCGCAAGCACCGCGCCACGTACGTACCGCTACCACTTATACCCCCTATTGACCCGCTGGCTGGCTGACTCTCTCGACGCAGCACCCAGAACATTGTGACGCTGCACATCAAGACCCTGCCCATGGGCGACGTACGTCCCCTCCCCCTCCCTTCACCCCACGTCTGCATCTCCCTCCTCCTACTCACACTAGTGGCTGAGCCCTCTGTATGATCCTCTGCTTTGTCATAGCTCATCTCGCTCCAGGTCGGGGAGGTCGCCTCCATCGCCTACGTCTACGAGCTCTACCGCGCCCATGTGCGCCAGCCCAACCGCCCGATTCACCTCCTGTTACCCACGACCACAGGGCTCTTCACGCTGGACGAGCGCTTAGAGCAAGCCACCGACACGCGCCACGGCTGCGTCAACGGGGCCCTACTCGTTCAGGACTTTGGCCTGCATTCTTATCGAGCTCGCCGGCCTCTGTCCTCTTCTTCAGCCTCCTCCTCCCCTTCTTCCTCCTCCTCCTCCTCCCGACCAGAGTTCCTCCTGCTATCGGTGGCTGTCCTGAGCCCTCATGCCACGCCGCTACTGGTGGCGCAGTACCTGGGCCAAAACTTCCAGCTCGAGACGGCCTCGCTCACGCTTGAAACCTCCATCGTGCGTCTGCCCCATGCAGTTGGCGACGATGACTGGCAGCGCCGCCTTGTACCACACGTGCAGCGTATGCAGTACCTAGCTGGTGTGAACCGCGTGCTGGAACAGCGAGAGCTGGCGCTGCAGCGCGAACGCCTCGTGCGAGCGGCGTATCAGGAAAAGCTGCAGGCCGCGCTGCTGGCCCAGCGCCAGCACCAGCATCAACAGCAAGAACAGGAGGACCCCAAGCCATCGCGCAAGGTGGTACGCGCGCAGAGCTACCTGGAGATGCTTCTTGATCGTAGACACCAGCAGCAGCACCACCACGACCCCCACGGCGGTCGTGACGAGAACGCAGCGATGCTGGCCAGTCTGTGGCAGTTCTTCCAACGGCTCCACGAGTGGAGGCTATGCAAGCACGGCCGCCTGCTGGACGCGGAAAGCTCTCGCACGACACGAGCGCTGATGCAGCGCCATGCCGATGCTACGGTAGCCACGTTTGATGCACTGCTGGGGAGATCGGCGGGCGCGGGGCCGTTGCCCTACGCGGTGTACTGCCTGGGTCCTTCGTCCTCGCCCTCGTCTCGTAAGTGGGTGCTGCATCTAGGTACGAGGCTTGGGTGCTCGCCTCAGGATGACCGCGAGTATGGTCTCGTACTCGAGCTGCAGGCGTATGACTGTGACGAAAAGCGAGGCCAAGCCGAAGGTCAGGACCATGAAAGGATGGAGGCGGCTGGCAAGCCAGGGTACGAGTCTTCGCAGCAGCAGCTGCAGGCGTTGGAGCGTACAGGCGGCTCGACGACGCCCACGCCCAAGAAGAAGAGGGCAGTGGGGGTGACCAAGCGAGAACTGGCGGAGCGTGCGCAGGAACAGGCCGAGCAGCAGGCATTGGCTCACTCGTGGCGCTGTGCCGACTATGAGTGGCGACTGCCCTCTTCCTCTTCTTCTGCTGCCCCAGCATCCACTTCCAGTTCCCCGCTGTTGCCATCGCTCACCACGGGCAAGGACCTCTTGCGTGTGCCCTTCTTCGAGGTGCCCTGGCATGCGCTGGCGCTGGCCTACGCCGATGCGCTCACGTCCGTGGCCTTCCAGGCGGCGCAACTCGAGAGCTACAACGCTCTGGCGCGCGTGCTGCAGCAGGAGGATGCCGTGCTGGGCAAGGCGCAGCTGCAGCGCTGGCGCGACGACGCTCAGCGCTTCCACGTTGCGCTGACCGCGCTAACCGATAACTCGTCGCCGCAACTGCGTGGCAGCTGCCTGGTCCGCGCCAGTGAGCGTGTGCTGCAGCGCAAGGGGGCGAGTGTGCTCCAGCAAAGGCGCCGCCAGCGGCGCGCGCGGCAGCAGGCGATGGCGCAGGAGCGGGAGCGCATGCTGGCGGAGATGGACGCCACGCGCGTGCCGCGGGAGAGCGTGGTGCAGCAGCTCAAGCAGCGCTTCCAGCGGGAGCGCGCCGCTGGCGTGCGAGACGCCGCGCTGGGCCATACGCCCAGCGAATTGTTGGCGGCCACGGCCAGCCGCGCGCTGGGCCAGGTGCTGGCGCGCGCTACCCGTGCCGCCGACGCCGCGCAGAAAGAGTACCGCGTGCGCGCGCTATGAGCGGAGAGCTAAGAGGAGTAGACAGACGACAGAGATGGGGTCATACAGAGGAGCGGAGGAATGGCAGAGAGCGTGGGCGTGAGAGCGTTATTCTATATATTGTGCGATGAGGACAGTAGGCCTGCAGGATGAATGAATGAACGGATGGTTGGATGAATGGATGAGGGGCAGGCTTGATCACTGATCGTCGCCGGCGTGCGGGTTTGTGTTGCTGGCGGGTGGTGGTGGCGAGGAGGTGCTGCGCTTGACCATGACGCCAAAGCCGCGCACGACGTCGGCGAGGCCCGCGACCGTGAGCACCACGAGCCCCGTGGTCACCGTCTTCTGCGCCAGGTCGGCGGCCTTGGTGGCGGTCGACATGCTGCTGCTGGGTAGTGGTGGCGGTGGGTGGAGGGGGCAGGGGGGAGATGTGGAGCGGGGCGGGGGAGGCGCAATGCAGCGGAGCTACGGTAGGCGAAGGCGAAGGTGAATGCGGATGGCGGCGGTGACGGCGGAGCAATCGCGGCGCTGCTTGTTTATGGGCGGTCTGGCTGATGCGCAATTTGGAGGAGGAGCTGTTCACTACGTGCGTTTGGGTGCACAGCGGTGGCACTGTTCCGTACTTAACGGTCGTGATGTAGGATGGTGGATGGCCGTGATGACTGGCTGAAACAGCTCGAGGCGGAATGATGGCCTACCTCTCAGAATGCGCGTCGCCCCTCCAACTCGTTCACCGGGTTTAAGCGGAACCCCCGGTTGGGGCGATCAATCCCTCGCAGCGAGCGGTTGAGAGAAGAAGAGCTGGGTCAAACAACCCGCAGCACCCGAGCAGCAAGAGCGGCTCACACTCTGCTTCACCAGCATTCGCAGTCGCATTCGCCGTCGCCGTCTTACTCGCAGTGATGGCTGTTCGATTCCTCAACCGCGTGGCCGGCCTTGGCACGGCCGTGGGCCTCAGCGGACTGGCCGCACAGGCCTGCCTCTACGACGGTGCGTCTTGCCTCGTGCGCCGTGGCGCCGTGGCGCTCAGCCCAGCCCAACCCGGTGGCCCATGCAGCTCCACTCACCAACCGTCTCCTTCTCTTTCTGATCCTTGTCTCTCTGTGTGTGTGTGTATCTCTAGTGGATGGAGGGCACCGCGCCGTGATCTTTGATCGCCGCACGGGTATCCTCAAGACGTCGACGGGCGAGGGCACGCACTTTAAGATCCCCTTCATCCAGTACCCCAACGTATTGGACGTGCGCTCCAACTACCGTCAGATCTCATCCCGGACGGGGACGAAGGACCTGCAGATGGTCAACCTCTCGTTGCGAGTGCTGTACCATCCGGATATTGAGCACCTGCCCACGATCTATGCCGAGTATGGCGCCGATTATGCCGAGCGCATTTTGCCCTCGGTGGGCAATGAAGTACTCAAGTCGGTCGTGGCGCAATACAACGCCACGGAGCTGTTGGCATTCCGAGACAAGGTGTCCAAGCACATCTCGAACGAGCTTAACCAGCGCGCCAAGCACTTCTTCCTCACGCTGGATGACGTCTCGATCACGCATCTCGAGTACGGCCCAGAGTTTACGCGTGCCGTTGAGCTCAAGCAGGTGGCGCAGCAGGATGCCGAGCGCCAGAAGTTTGTGGTCATGCGCTCGGAGCAGGAGCGTCAGGCCGCGATCATCAAGGCCGAGGGTGAGTCGGAGGCCGCGCGCCTCGTGTCGGACGCCATCGCCAAGAGCGGCACGGGCTTTATCGATGTGCAGCGCATTGACGCGGCGCGCGAGATTGCCGAGACGCTGGCCAAGTCGCGTAACGTGACGTACCTGCCTAACCAGGGCGGTAGCGGTGGTGTGCTGCTCGGCCTGCAGTCGTAAGCGAGTCAGACAGGAAGGAATAACGCACAGATACACTGGGGAGGAGACAAGGAGGAGGAGGAGGAAGAGGAGGAGGGGGAGCAGTTGCTCTCGTGCTTCTAGCTACAGTAATATTTTTTTTTTTTGTGCGTGAGATTGAATGCGGATGATGAAGGAGCCGTCGCCGTTTGCTACTAGGAGGAAGGGCATATTCTACGGGCAACGAACATGGGGAGGATACATCCAAAGGCGCCAATACACGCCAGCTTGCAATCGTTCTCTGGTTCATGTGTCCAGTTATATTTGTTTGTATGAATTGCCCCTTAGCTACGAACGTCTGGAGTCTGGGTCGTTGGCTGGTTGCATCAATCAGAGCCACGGTGCCCAGCCGGGAAACAACGCACATAGATTATGTGGGTCCTGCGCCGTGCTAATGAGGTGCTTGACCTGCCCTTCGATGCTCAGCGCGCTGCCGTTGGGGTCCTCGTACCCTTCGAGTTTTTGCTTGACGCGAATCAACGCCCGCGTGGCTGCATCCGTCGTACTGTCACCACTACCACCACTGCCAGCAGCAGGTATGAGTGAACTCTCGGCATCGTCATCGAGGGCATCCCTCCTCCTCATGGCTCCACCCACGCTTCTCCTGCTACTCACATTCGTGGTATTATTCGCACGATCGTTGTGGAGACCTTCTTCTTGGATGCGAAGCGCCTTAAGTGGAGACAGCGTCCATCGGTACAGTGGGTCATGCACAAACACCTCCAAAATGGTCATGACCGACGCGCTCTTCTTCCGCAAGAGCTGCAGCGTGGCCTCACAGCAACGAGTAAACACGCCATGCACACCAGCGACGCCCATGCCATCCACGAGCTCGCGTGTCAGTCGAAACGGCACCGTCTCGGGCGTAAACAAGGTCATACCCTGGTCAAAGACGACCCCGAAATCAATGTGCACCAACTCGGCCGTGCGCTCGTGGATCAAAATGTTTTGCGAGTGGCGATCACCAATGCCCAAAATGTAGCCCACGATCGAGGTCACGGCTGCGCTTTGCACAAACGCGAGTCGCCGCTTGTACCACATGGCCGCATCCGGGTACTTTTCCAGGAAAAAATGATGAAACACGGGTGTGAAATGTGCTTCAATCTCGCGGTACGTCGCTAGCTTGGCCGTGGCATTCTTGAGCCGCATCCGGCATTCAGTGTGCTTCCACTCGCGTGGGTGGTACCGTTCATGGGCCGACAATCGCTTCCCCGACCGACCGACAAGGTATGAGCCCCATGGAATGGTGTTGTCCACCCACTCGAGCACGCCGGCGATGGGGGACAGCGGCACCACCTTGTACGTGCACAACCGCAGTTGACGACGCTGCGTGGCCGGTTCCTCGGTCAAGAAATGGTTCACTGTGTCAAACACCTGCTCGATCACGAGATCTTGTCGTGTGTCATCCTGGCCCTTGACCAATTGCTTGTAGCGTTTGCCGTCCGAGCCAAAGCAGTAAATGATTTTGGGGCGGTGAATGCCGCTATCCGTGATCGAGAAAGATGGATCAAAGGACAATAGGCGGGCCACATTGGTGTAATCCAGATCTGCGCGAGGGGCCAGGTGGGAGGTCAAGACCGTGGGTAACACACCAGAACCTTGTGATTCTCGCCGCGAACGCGAGCTGAGTCGAGATCGATCACGAAGGCACTGATCAAATGGCACCCGGGGCAGCGAAGCAGATGAAGATGTCGACGATGTCGACAACACGATGGAAACCTCGGCGAGTGCGATCTTCTTGTTTTGCTTGTGGTACGCGCGTGTGTCAAACAGCGCCAGCTGGATGTAGGCGTTGGCGAGCATGTCCAGCGACTCGAGCAACTCGCGTTGAGAACCTCGTCGAAGTTTATCCACGTAGCGCTGGGCACCATGTGATTTGGCTGCACCAATGTTGGTACGAAACTCGAGCGCGCCCTTCCCTTCCACATCCCCACTGTTTTTTAGCGCGAGAAGCTGAATCAGTGCGTGGTGTGGGTGCTCCTCACAAAGCTTGAGCACCATTTCGCAGAGCACTCGTTGGAAAACGATCTCCGCGTTGGTGTCTGTAGCCACGGTGGTGGCCGATGACGATGCAGTGACGCTGCTCCCAATACGAGATATGATCTGGTACGAGAGCGGAACAAACTTGTAGGATGGCACATGGTGGACCATCTCCTGAATTGTGCGACTCACACTGGGTTTGAGCTGGTTGCTAAACCATAGCGAGACGACACGAAATACAACGGCACGCTCAGAGCGTGGCGACTGTGCCAGCGTTGTACCATAGCTGCGCATTGCCCCCACCAAAAACTCATCCACAGAGGCCTCCACCCGGCTGCGTTCCTGGAAATCGTATTGCACTTCCCGGTTCAGCGCATGGATATGAGCGCGGTTGGCCTCCTGCTGGTTGGGTGCCATGGCCAGGCATTCCTGTAATTCGCGATTGCGTGCGTCAGCCACACGTTTCCGCGCAATCCACTCTCGAGATGTCACTCGTGTCAGGACTTGGTGATACATATCTTCGAGGTATCGTGCCAAGGCTAAGTGTGCACGGGCACAATCCGCATTGGAGCCGCTGGGATCGCCCCCTTCGTTGGCGTTTGCCAAGGTAGCATCCGCGATATCCGCTGCCAGCTGAAGATACTTTTCAATGATAACTTGCGAACTCTCCGAACGTTGCGACGCGATCCATTTGCCGATAGTCACAAGCGAGGATACCTGCAACCTTTGCAGACAAGGAACTATTGCGGGATCCAACTGATGAGCCAGCAACTTCTCCGGTTGTAGATGAGTTGCAAGTTCGGATTGCACAGACTGAGCGACCCATATAGCGGACCGTGTCTCGTGTTGTTTCCACAACAACTTGGCCTTCTCCATTTGCCATTGCATTTGTTCGAGGAACGGGAGAGCGCCACGAGCGTGAAGTTCTTGCAGCTTCTGCTGTGCACCGTACGTGATGGCAATACGATCAGATTTCCGACTCACCCGCGACAGCGCGAGATGGATGCCAGCTAGTTTGCGTGTATCTAATGCAGTGCACGACGTCAGAGCCGATACTCGAACAAGCGCTTCTTCCAGAGACAGCAAATTCTCTGTGCTCTCGAAAGATTGATCGGCCCTGGTATCGTAATCGTGAGATTGTCGCCACGGCTCAAACAATTTCGATAGCATCGACGCGGTTGGTTTGGGTTCCAGGTTATTCTGATCGCGGCCATCTTGCCTGGCTCGATTCAGTTCAAATGCACACGCTTCGATTTTTTGGATAGACTGGAGCCGAAGCAACGTCTCAAACATGTCCTTTGTACTCTCCAGTCCTCGCAGACTGAGTTGCAGTGATTCCAGAATGCGCGCCCGCGAAATCGCCGAATTATAAACGACATGGTCCATGTTGCCATGCAATAGCGATTCGAGCTGCTGGCAAAGGGTTCTATGATGAAGATATGCCCCACCTTCCACGTCAACAGCAGGAGTGTGCAAGCGCGAGGACATCTGGGATGACACACTCACTCCAGTCGTATCGGCGGCTCCTGTGTCCCACTGAAGACTCTTCCATGCCAGCTCATAACGATATTCATCCAGCTGTGGCGTCAACGAAGTTGGCTGTGCATTTGACGTGACAGACAACGCATCAAGGTGACCTCGAAGCATATGTTGATACCCCAGTCGGCTGAGTGCATGAACTAATCCGACTTCGGGTGCACGAGTACTTTTTGCAAACTGCAGCGCCACATCATAAAGCGGTAGTGCTTGCGCATATGCGCCTTCCCGATTATATACAACTAATTGAGAGGCCAACGAACGTCCATCATTCACACCGTATAATCCGTCTACATCGTCATCGAAACTGTAGGCTTCAATAAGAATTGAACGCGCACGGTCTAGCATGGACACGAGAGACGTAGGCGACGCTAATGATGAGACAGTCGATGGCGCGGATGCTAGTGACGGAAGAACGCCACCGTGCTGGTGCTCAAGCCACATCTCCACGTATTGCATTGCCGAATACGGCATGCTCACCCGTAATGCTGCTGCAGCAATATCAAGCAAATTCACGTCCACGACACACGTATACGCTGGTGCGTTTAGCTCCACAGCAATCCCAGTTTTGACAGGCTGACTCACTGTCGACCCTGATGAACTTCGCTTAGATGCCGCGGTTGTTGCTGATGAATCGTTCGAGTTGATACGACCATTTGATTCCACAAACATAGTCTTCTCTGTTTCGCGCAAAAAATTAATAGCGTGGACGATAAGTTGAAGAACTCGAGAATCAGGAGCCGAGCCTGGCGAGGGTGAACTCGATGACGTGCTTGAATATGATCCAACAAGAGCACGAATTCCACCATTGACTGAACTGATAACTACCTTTGCAATGCTCGTCATTTCACCCTTGGCTTTTTGCGGGCATTTGAGCACCGTCCACAGGACGTACGGAAACAAAAACGTAGCCCAGTCTAATCGATCACGTGCTACACTGCTGCATGCGCGCAATACAGGATCAGTGCAAAGATCGGCAAGCCTTGCCGTCAAGCTGCAAACCCAATTACGGAAACCCCTTTTCTTGTGCGAAGTCCAAAGCGATGACAATGAGCGGTGCAAACGAGTTTGTCGCTGCTCAGTCGTATTGTTCGTATGCGATGATGTACGCGATGGCGATAGAATCCCGTCGGGGGGCGACGCAGTGAGAAATGGCTCGAGAAACTTGCGCAGTTCTGCATCTCTACTTTTCTCCAACATAACAGCAACGTCACCAACACGCAGTATGCGCTTTATAGCGACCAAAGCGGTGTGCATAACTTCTGGCCGAGTCTCGCTATCATCAAACACGATTCCACACAGATTGAACAACACTCGCTCGTGCATTTGCGACACAAACGTTGATTTGATCTCGTGGAGAGCGCCACGCCAGAAATGCTGCTGATATAGACGGGATAGCTCGTTGCTGTTATGACCGGGACTGAGTGAGAGAATATGGGGATCCCACGCTCCCACCTCACCGAGAATTGTCGCTGCCGCAGTATGTGCAGCATGAGGGATGCTTGTAAGATTTTCTCGATATTTGCAACTGCGAGAACTGATGCCACGGTCAGGGTAAGAAACTCCAACATTGAAGAGTACTCGCACAAGCTTGCCCAGTGTGTTCGTCGCATCCTCGTTCCCAATTTGACAACTGGCACATAACGTTCGCACACTACCTTGAATTCCCTTGATTCGCGCTACCAATGCTGGATCACTCATACTTTTATTGCCCTGCACCGAAGAGTCCGTTAACCTGGACCTCCGAGGACGGTAAAATGCTTTCCCGTGGTCACCATACGTGTGACGAATAAACTGCTCGATATGCTCTATCGCTTGAAGATGTGACATGTCACTACTTCCTGTGACCTTTGAAGGTACGGTCTTGTCTTCATCTTGCCGCAGTGCGCTCTTACTGCTACTGGCGATCAACGCATTCAATTTCTCGAGGCTTGGTGATCCATGGGCAAGTACAATGTCCACGTTAAGCAAATATTTGTCAAGCCCACTTGTCATATTGTCGCGCACAGCACAGACGATCCATTCAAGATTTGCGCGGTCATCACCATCCAGGTCACATGGTTGGACGCGGGGTGAAAACGCGAATTGTCCAGGGATCGATGACCAATGTGTTGATGCTTCTATGTGTGAGCACGACAACAACCCCGAGATTTCTCGAACAACCACGTTGAGGTACTTTCCAAAGCAATTCGTGTTGTGAATAAATTCGGCACACAGAGAACGTAATAGAGAAGTCAAACGATGAGTTGATCCCACTGATACCGATGGTGATGAACTGCCACATCGGTGTCTTGTAGCCATAACCATTTTTATCGCTTGAAAAGAGATGTGAAGAATCAGATGCTGGAGCACGGCGAGCTGCGCTAGATGCGGCTTTTTGTTTAAGGATCCACGGATCTCGTCCACCAACAGACAAAAACAATCAATGCTACGTGCTGCAGCCTCCTCATCAAAACTGCAGCGCAGTATGATTTCGTGGTACGCCCACAACAATTCCACCAGGTTTATACTGGACCAATCAAAACCGGAATACTTTTCTTTCATGCTCTGCATTGCACGTTGCCATACATTGGTTTCAACAATACTATCCGAATCCTGCTCAGCACCGCCACTGGCCGCTGCGATTTTCCAAACAACGAAACGTGCCATTTTAATCACAACATGACACAAGTGCGACAGTGATAATGCCTGATGCGCCATCGCTCGATCTTCCGCGAGCGTCAACATCTGAGCGACAGTGTTTCCTTCATCCGTGTCCAGGGAGCTCTTTTGTGAAGCTTGCAATACGAAAGATAATGCAAACAAATCCGTGGTAATCTGCTCTTCTTCATCTGCGGAAAGCAACCAAATTTGCTGTCCTGCATCGCATTCAGTGCGGTTACTGGATTCCTGAGACAGTATAGTCGCCAATCCATTCACTAATGGAAACATTTGAGCCCCACCGACTTCCCCATGTGCGCCATCGGTCTTTCTTTCAACAACAGCATCATACAGCACCGCGAGCGCCTTGATCACATCTGAATTTCGTCGATACAGCATCGTCACCTTCACATCTAACGCCGAACTGTCCTTGCCACCATCGTTGAAGTCACTTTGCCCATCCACGACGAGCAGTGTGCGCGCTGGAAACTCATCAAACAGACGTGATGCCTCGGCCACTCCCACGTCACGTGCGATGAAGGGTTGACCAGCAGCGTATTGTGACCAGACGTAGCAAAAATGATCATCCATCAAGCGAGCAATATTAGGGTAGCCATAGTGTTGAGCAATGAACCATAGCCAACGTGAAAGCAAAGAAGTAGTTGAATACACCGGTGCATCTTGGCAACGCGCTAGGGACACAAACAAACTGAGCACTTCGGGTATTACTTCTTGGCTGGAGCAACCACTCACATACAATGCCAAGATCGCTGTGGAACACGCTGGCATCGACAATACTTCTACAGTTTGAGAAGATGGATCAACTTGTGCTCCGTGCGCTGTGGCTATCGTAGACGGGAATAATTGCAGCACAGAAGGTGATATGTATCGAAATATCTGTGCACATCCGTCGGGGTGCATATAAAACACCGACTGCAGCGCCTGTGCAGATTTTACACGCACTTGCATATCCCTATCCCCGAGATTTTCCATCACGACGGACAGAAAGTTGTCAAGAAATTTATCCGGATTCAAACGGAAAAGTACCTCTAGAGCAATCGCTTCAATGATACGAGCTCCACGGATGTCTTGTTGAAATCGCCTACTCTCCATTTGTGGTAGAAACGCTTGCACCATCGTCACAAGTACTTCGGGGAGACCTTCCTTAGTTTTCACTGTTCTTGCTTCGTGCGAATGAGCCACCAACGTAAGTAGGCGTAAAACTTCGCACTCAAACAACGTGTCGTTTACGCGGCGGGTATCCCCGTCACGTAGCTTTATTGCTCTCGCAACAACACGATCATCGTCATCACCATATTTGCTGAGTTTCACCGCAGAATCAATCAATTTAATAGTGAGTTTCAAACTGTCAGAACCAGGCACCGAACTGACCAAGGCAGCAGCACCTAGCAGAAAATCTGGTGATAATTGTAAATTTCGTGCTTGCGAGCGTACGACTTTCAAACCGCTTTCCTTCTTCAGTAGTAGTATCAAACGTAATGACCAAAGGCTCAGCACTTTTTGCACATGCTGCACCTTAAGTACCTGCAGCGAAAGTTTAAATGCACTAGAAGCAGTTGCGTATTACCATAGTGTGACAGCGGAAACGAGACACAACATATGATCATTAGTATACAATACCAGCGAGAATTTGCAGTTACCACAAGCACGAATGAACTCCACGTACTTGTCGTCAAGCTCCGCGCGAGTGCGAGTGTAGCCAGCGGGCTGTGATTGACTGGTACTTGGCGGAGTGGTATTCTGTGTCAACAATCGTTCCCAATTCAAGTTTGCGGATTTGTCCCCTCCACTGGCACGTGCATTTGAAGAGGATGTGCTTCCTGCTGACAACTCGTCTGTTGAATATTTGAAATCATTGTCACCAACGTCGATGTCTCCATTCCCAGGTTTCATTACAAGTTCAAGTGATGTCTCGACGGTGGCGACAATCTTGCGGATCGGCACTCGTAGCTCCGGTGGGATGTATAGGTTGACGGAGTCTGTGGAAGGATGTTCCATCGCTCCTAGCCGATTGTGATCCTGTAAGATGAGAATAATGTTATGGAATCGAACGATTAAGCGGGTAGCGAGTCGAGCAGCGTGGATTGATGATCGTGCACGGGCGATCGATGTTGCTGTAAAGTGATCCGATAGAAGCGTGAGGAAAGTTTTAAGCAAATCCAACAGCTCTAATTTGACGTTGTCGAGATTTCCCACGGTACCAGCACGTCTCCCACCATAAAGTTCAGCAAATAAACCTGCGACAGTAATACCCATCTAAGACAACGGTGAGACCAACACCAAAGTGTAACTGCTGTGGAGCAAGACAAAAGTGTAGTTCGTACCGGCATGGATGCATTTAAGACAACCAACGTGCGATGCAATGACGTGGTATCCACAGCACATAAATCCTTAGCTAGCTTGCTTATGGTCGCCGAGAAATGTGCGATCAAGCGCATGCTGGAGCTCTTCCTAGCTTCCGTTGAAATTGTTGTCACACTTTCTGACGAGTTATTTTCCACCTCGATCAACGCAGTTGCGTCGGCGTCATCAACGACACCCCACATCAGTAGTCCGGGGGGAACACCCAGCCGTTGAAATCGATCGTGAGCTTGATCTGACCGGTTGAAGCGATGTCGCAATCGAATTTCTTCAATTATTGGAGGAAATAGATTTGGTCTCTTGCCAAAATCTCCGGTCAACCCCACGCTATCAGCTAAGTCTCGTAATCCCGATTCTTCGAGTGTAAAGTGCACCCCGAATCCATCCATCTCATCCGTCTCTTCGACCGCATCGTTCGAAGTAGATGAGAGATTTTGACTTAGCTGTTGCAGTAGTCCTGGGTCTCGTTTGCCGCCTAAAATGGTGATGTTGTAGCGACTCCCACCGCCCAACAACAACGCGTAGCTAGAGGCATATAACAGTGGGTGTATAGCAGCGTCTCCTTCAGACCATGGCGTGTGCCCAGATGCTTCTTGACCATCACGACGACTGCGATTCTCGTCTACAAGTGCACCACTCTGCAAATGTCGGAAAAGAGCATCGATCAAGCGAAGACGGGTGCTCAAATGACTTTCTTCGACGACATCATCTATCTCAGATTCTCCTCTTACATCAACAGTAATTGAGGCGTCAGCGATTGTGCTGTCAAGCATATGCGGCTTTTCGGTTCGAATTGGCACTGTATCTTGTGGCTGGGTAAACTGGAGTAGTATCATGAGAAACGTGATGGGAGCTGACGATACAATACCACCCACCCCACTACCGCCAGAGGCAGCGGGTAGATCAGTAGCCCCGTTCGGTGTAATCGACGGACGATCGCTGTGGTGGTGACAGAAAAGGCCCAGCAGTGCTTCTTCACTTGATGCCACGACTGACCGAGATACTAAACGCAGTCCAAGACAGCACGATAGCAGCACCACAATGCTTTCACCAAGAAAACCGGTCTCTCTATCAACGGAATTGTTGCTGTTGCAAATAGCAGCAGCAGACGAAATATAAGGGAGTTCAGGCCGAATAATCAATTGCCAAATATCTTCCCAGGAATCGCGAAAGTCATCACGGTAGACCACATTATGGATTCTTGGCAGAGATGCAAGCTGAATGAGCATGTGAAGTGCTATAATCTGTAGCGTATCGACTGTTTTTGTCGACGCTTTGACGACCAATATTCTTGTCAGATCAGGCATCATCGATAGAAGATCACCGATACGCTCTTCAGCGTAGTACGTGCCGTGGCGACGAAGCACCGATAAGAGTAACAACAGGAACCGCACGAGTTGTGGTCGCTGGGCCGCTTTGGCCCTTGAATGTTGGAGATTTTTCGCAAACGGGGACCCTGGTTTTTCTTGCTGTGTGCTTGATTGGGTAAACGGCGAGGCAACTTGAGACGAACGGGTGAATACTGTTTGAGGCACCGTAGAGCCGTCTAACCCTTGATGCACGATATCCAGTAGTTTCTCCCAAGCCATAGGTGACAGCACGTCCCGAGATCGCTTCGTGGAGGATGAGTGAGACGGTGACGCTGACTGCAGATTTAGGTCCCCTTCGCTTTTAACATTGCCATGATAGCCAGTACTCCTATCATCACAGCCATCGTTCACACTCGTGACGGACGCAGAAACGTCATCCACGAGTGACACTAGAACACGATCGTGAAAATACACAACGTCTGCAGCGCAAGACAGGAACGCGATTGCTTGTGCATCCAGCTCAAGCAATCCAGAGTTGGCGGTGCTACTTCCAGAGACCCCGCTACTACCCCCTCCAGTGACTGCGGCAGCGCTCCAACCACCTCTTTGAACTCGTAGCATTGCCAGCGCTTGCTGCATTTGTTTCGTGTCCAGCATTACATCCACCAGAGCCTTAGCTTCACGCATCAAATACTTGGGTGCCGCGCTTCCATTAATCAGCGGTAAACTGTCCCGATTCAACTCATACACCTCAACAAAGAGTACAACATATGCAGCGAGGTGAACCCGGAGTCGGTAGGCAATAACTTTCCACGATCGCCGGACGTAGTGTAAAATAGGCAGACCTCGCTCGGTCAGGATAAACGCTCCAACAGACGGCATATAAGCTCGGCAAAGTGCCGTCACAGCTTCCAGAATCTTGGGGGCTGCATCGCTGAATCTATCACAAACGAATCAAGACAGATTCAGCAAAATGGAAATCAACTATGAGATCTTCCTGTCAGCGCAACAGTGCACGTTACAGAACGCGTGATCCCTCCATCTCCGACCAGATCGCGTGAACATACCTGTCCCGTGACCTGGTATCCAATCGATCAAACCATTCGCCAAAGAAAGGCAACAGCTTGGGCATCCATTCGTATAAATCAAAGGGGCAATTCTTGATCACGTGATGCATCACCGTTGCATGCACCAACAAATCACTCGACGTGTAGGAATCAATACCCACATTGTCGTGATCCACTGCGGCGAGCCCAAGCTCCAGGATGTCCTGGAAGTTGCTCTTCTCCAGCACAGCGCAATAGACACGGTATTGCACAATCATCTGAATGGTCTGCCAAGCCTCCGCCTCCACTTGAGCGCCAATGACGCGCTCTTCTTCGCTATTGCTCGCAAATTCGCGGTTGATCACGGCAATCGCGAACGTGATCAGCTGCGTAATGCAGGCTCGGCCGTTCGCGTCCAGGTGCAGCATGGGCTTATCGGCGGCATGCGCGGCGGCAAACTCGGCGCGCAGGTACGACCAGTTGGTCAACTTGATCTTGCTCATGGCGGATTGCGTCAATGTCGGCGTGCTCTTGCGCTTGACACGCGAGCCCGTGTCAATGCCACGCGCACGCAGGTACGCACCCGCATCCTTCTTGATAGCCGCCAGCAGGCTTGGGAAGAGCAAGCTCCAGCCGCGCCACTTGTGGATGTAAAAGCGGTGCTGCTCGTCGGTCAGAAAGCCTTGGATGTCGCGCACCTGGTCACGCCGCATGGTGTCGGAGGTGGCGCTTTCCAGACGTCTGCACAGATCCTTAAAGTACGTCCAGAGGCTGTCGACACCCTTGCCTGTGGCTGACTCGCTCATCGCCATCGCCATCGCCATCCATCCACGCGAGCTGACCTGCTTCCTTCCCCGCGATGCTTTTGTTGCTGTTGCTGTTGCTGTTGGTGAGACAGCGATCACATGGCCCGCGATTGATTACGGCAGTTAAGTGCGCGTTTGCCTATGTTAAGTACGCATTCGAGTGAACTTAATTGGCGTAGTGTTTGGCCACATTTTTCATTTTTGTTTGGTTTTGCAGCTTCATCGACGATTGACCAGAGACGATGGCGGTGCGTGCGCGGTCACTGAGGTGGCGGGTATTCCGCCGGTGTGAAGAGCCATTGCCTGTGTGCGTGGCTGTTGCCGTGGGCACGGTGTGCGGGCTAACGTTGGGTTCGTATCTTATTGTATAGGACAAGCCAAAGGGAGTTGCGAACGTAACTCGTCAAACATGGGATCGTGAGCACTACGAGAAGCTTGCAAAGCTTCGTGCGAGCGGGCAACTGGAGAAGGAAGCAGTACGTTAAATACAGAAGTGCTACATGTCAATGGGCATGGACTGGTGCTTGCGGGATGGGTTGGGCGTGAATGCTTATTCGCGTCGCTCGCTCCGAGGCGAAAATTTGACATTTGTTTTGGAATTTCGATGGCTATAACGAATAGGAGGAAAAGAAAGTGATCCGGTCCAACAAACCCGAGTTCCGATCTGCAGAGGCGGATGCCACCAAGTCAGTTGGTGTCGCTGGTGCGCTTCTTAAGGCACGAAGCCAGCGCGTGGCACTGGATGAGAATGTGGGCACGGCCCGAGTGGTGAAGGGCGAGGATGCTGCGAAGACCAGCGGCTTCTACTGTGAAGTATGCGAGTGCGCACTGAAAGATTCAGTCGCGTATGTTGACCACCTCAACGGCAAACGACGTACGTGATGCTTGTGGTGGTATAGCGTTTTAATTGGTGATACCGTGCTTGGTACGAGCAATCAGCGAACTTATTGGGTTGTGTTTGTGTGTGACAGACTTGCAAAAGCTGGGTTTCAGCATGCGTGTGGAGCGCTCAACTGTGGATCAAGTCAAGAATCGCTTGAAAGTTGTGGCCAAGCGCAAGTACGATCCCGTGATGACCAAGAAACTGGATGCTCTCGAAGGTGCGAACATGCTGTTATAGGCAAGGTGTGGGTCTTCCGACAACACCAATGCAATGATGTCTAATTTCACGCGTTTACATTACTCGCTCTATCCGATAGAATATGAAAGGAATCGCCGTGAGTTGGAAGAGGAGGAGGAACGAAAGAAGCGGCAGAAGAAGGAGCAGCGCAAAAAGAAGAACAAGGCGACAACTGACACCACCGCCGAGGTCGAGGCCATCCCCACCTTCCCATTTCCCGTTGAAGACGATACCGTTGCAGCAGATGATAGCGCCACCAACAACGAGGAAGACAGCACCGCCACGGAGGACGCCGATGCCGCGATGATGGCAATGATGGGCTTTGGTGGCTTTGGCGGCTCCAATAAATCCTAACCTTACGGTAAATACTACTAAGTACGAAGGATGTTACAAGAATGTACCGTTGTCTGCAAAAGCAAGTAGTTCCACTAAGTTAACCCCAACGAACATTGGTCCCGCCGTGGTGAGAAGCTAAGCTGGGTCGATCGATTAGGAGCAATAGCATGGAAGGAGAACGACGTTCCGCGATGTCGCAGCGCTCACGATGGAGCGGCGCTACTGGCAACCAGGAGCGAAGAACAGGTACTGATGGCCCACGTCATGTAGCGCATGGTTATCGACAACCCGCGCACCGCGAGAGTGCCGCGCCCGACTGGCCGCAGCAGCAGCAGCTGCCGCCTCCTGCCCACGACGGTCGCCAAAGCCACAGCGATGGAGGGTCGTGGCGCGTGTCGCCGCGGCAGAGCGGATATGGAGGTGACCGCCGCAGTCACGAGACGCCTGCAGATGAGCCGCGCTGGGGTCGTGGTCATGGCCAGCATTCCGTGTCCTCGCACTCTCGTTCTCGTTCTCGCTCGCGATCTCGTTCGCGGTCCAGATCCGCGTCACCGCGGCGCTTCCAGAGTGATCGGGATCGGGACCAGCCACGGGAGTCCTGGAGGAACGAGCCGCACCGCAATGGATTCGAGTCACGCCGCGGTGGCCGAGATGATGCTGATAATGGCTCGCGTCGCGGACCATGGAATCTGCCTCCCAGCTCCAAGCTGATCCTGCGAGGATTGACGCCGCGCGTGACCGATGGAATGGTAGATGTTTTGTGTCTTCTTACTGTGTGGCACTCTGTGCGGTGAATGGATCAATCCTTGGGCATGAGAGGGGTTTCAGTTGGAGGGAGCACTGCTGTGTGCAGAAGACACTTGATGCAGCTTGCATCCCCTCCCCCGATTGTGCGCGATTGTGACTCACGAGCATCCTGCTTCTTGTTATGCTTCCATCCATGGCATTCACGCAACGCCAATGCGGTGTTCTTGGTTGTGTGAATCGATGCTGCTGCGTGCCCACCTGGCCCCTTCCATCTCGGCATCTACACCCTCCCCCCCCCAACAGATTTGTCACGCGCTCGCTCAATTCTACCCAGTGTATGCGCGCGTCATGATGGATAAGGTACGCCCATGGCATCATCTCTTTCATGGCGCTTCATGAGTCGGAAGCCTTGGTTTGTGGCGCACTTATTGTGTGGCTCTTTTCATTGTGTTGAGTAATCGACAGGCAACAAACGAATCTCGAGGCTTTGCGTTTGTCGAGTTTAAAGATGTGAAAATGGCAACTACTGTGTTGAATACCTTTGGTATGGGTCGTCGACAATGCATGAGTTGATGCTTGGACAAGCACCAACGAAAAGGATGGTTGTGGTAGCCAGCGCTAACAACTGCCATGTATCCGCCATTTGTGCGTATGAAACACACGCATAATTACAGCTTCGGAGCCGTTGATCTTAGATGGCAAGGCAGTGATTCTAGCGTATGCAGATGAGCGTCGTCGTGTGACTAAATTTCATGGTCGAGACGATGCACAGGGGCGGCGAAGCGAGTTTGGTGGTCCACTGCCTGATTGGCTTTGTGATCAGGTAAGTCACTAACTCAATCCCAACAAGATGGATGCGGCAGGAGCTTTTAATTTCGGTCGTGCCGCTATGAGCTAATTTGCCATGCCTCATTCGTCGTGGTGGTGATTTGTGTCAGTGCCACGCATCAAATTTCGGAAAACGTACGGAGTGTTTTAAATGCCATGTTCCAAAGTCACCATTTGCGATGGAACTTCCTCCGAATCAGCTACCGCCACACATAGATGCGCGCAACCGCAGCGATTTCCGTGATCGCGCAAGTGATTTCGATCGTCCGGACAATGATGATTGTGATATACCGTCTGCTGTCATTGCTGTGCGAATGGTTCCACCAGAAGTGGAGGAAGCCGAGGTAGGCAGGAAATGAAATGGCGTGCATTTCGATTATTGGAGAAGATCTAACGGCGAGACGGATTCGTATCGCTCTGTCAACAATATGCTTGGTATTAGCTTCAAGAATTGTTTGCCCAGTTTGATGGCATTCGTGATATTCGCTTAATTCGGGATCGTGTCACAAATCAGTCTCGTGGTTTTGGATTTGTCGAATTTACTGACGTCGAGGCAAGTATTTAATCGAAGGAAGTATTACAGGCGTTGGTTCCCTTCTTGTTTGGCAATCAAACGTCGAAGACTATTTCCTAACCTCTTCGCGTTTGTCATGGCATGTGATGTGATATGTCGACAGAGTGCAACTCGAATGTATGAATCAAGCAGCAATCTGCGTGTTCGTGGTTGTGGCATTCGTGTAGGATACGCGCGTGATTCCGTTCACGCAGCCCGACCTCCTTCATCGCACGGCTTCTATCCAAATCGACCAGGTAGTTCGGAATATCCAGCAACTGAGCCACACCCGGTTGCGGCAGCGGCGTTGGAGCAAGCACAGTGGGCTCTTGCAGCCAACAGTTATAGTGATGGAGATCATTCGCGTTCACGCAGGGCTAGCCAACGACCAAGACCCGGACAAGGACCAGATGAACTTGGTCGTCCACAGGTGAATACTGTCTCACTATCACTGTTGTTATGCTAGCCTGAGAAGAATACGACAATCGACATAGTCACTAACCATTTCTGAGGACGACGAACTGGCCACCAATTTTCATTGCAGAACGCATCCATTGGCCTTGATGATATCAACGAGCTTTTGGAAAGCGCAGCAGCTGCGGCACGGCCTCAAGTCGAGGAGCCGAGAAAGCGATGGCCGTTGCCATTCGAGACTGGGGGAGGGATGTACCTGTACGAAAACGAGTCGGGGCTGTACTATGACACGGATTCCATGTTTTATTACAACCCGCAATCCAAGCTCTACTACAACGCGTTTACCGGCGTCTACTATCGCTGCCACAATGGCAGTAAGGGTGCCACTGCGACTTTTAGTGTCTTTGCTCCACCCGTGCCCCCCGACGACTTGCAATTTTCATGTGAACGGCCTCGGGAGCCTAATCCGTCGACGCAGAACACGAAGCAGAACGTGTCCGAGGGTGTTAAGGGGATTACGACCTTAAACATGTCTCTCTCCAAAAAGAAGGACACGAAAAAGGGAATAACCATTGGCCTTAAGGCACCGTTGGTATTAGCCGGAGCCTTTCAAGAAGCAACAGCGGAGATAACTGCAACAGGAGATAGTGCCGCACAACTCGCGAGCCGCAGTGTGCTTGTTGGTGCTGGACCGACGGCCCATGAGAAGAAGAAAAGCGCGCTGGATATCGCAAAATGGTCGCAGCGACAGAAGGAGACGACAGACATGAGTGGGAGTGAGGCCCGGACACTAGCAAAGTCGAATCGGAATGTACCCTCTCGTCACAGTCAACAAAGCGTCGACTCTAGCCGTGATATAGCTACTCCACCAGCACCTTCGCAACACACGAAGAATGATCTGCTCGATGAGCTCCCAGTCGAAGCACCGATCTGTTTGGTACGTCCTAGAGAGTACGATTCGTTGCATGGGTAGTGCTCCTATGCTTGGTTGAGTTTGTGCTTTGTGACCAGATCGTTAATCATGTTTTTCTATGTGTTTGTTGGTGCGCTACTTACCGTCGGTTTGATAGCTTTGCCGACGTAAATTCGGATCGATAAATCTGCTGCGTAAGCATGAAACGCTTTCCAAGCTTCACGCCGAGAATCTTGCTAAGGTCAAACAGGACAAGGAGGCTGTCGCTGCACAATACCGCGAGCGTGACCAAGAGGAACACGATCGTGCACAGCGTCGACCAGTGAAGCGCCCGCGAACCGGCGCTGACGAGAGTGACGCGGCAAACTCCGTCACAGGTGCGCCCGCTGCTGCGGCAACGGCAGCGGCACCGACGGCTGCACTGGAAACGGGGATTGGAGCTAAGATGATGAAAATGATGGGCTGGAAGAAAGGGGAGGGCCTGGGCAAGCATGGCACGGGGATCACAGCCCCTGTGGCTGCTGTAGGTAACGTGGGCAGCCAGACCACAGGCCTTGGCGCGAAGAGTTCATCCACACCTGCTATCAATCTCTCCGACATTGCGTCGTACAAGGAACGTCTGCAAACCATGGCGCGTGCTCGCTATGACGCCGCGGATGGCACCAACAACATGCAGTAACGTGAAGGAAGATTGCACCGCCCCCCAACATTCAACAGAAAACAAAGACTACGATCGTGTTGGTGCACATCATTCTTTCGTTCTCGCTACAACAACTAGTTCGTTTTTCTTTCCCCTCTTTTTTTTCGCTTTTTTTTAGTCGTTCTTATCTGTGTCATCCCTCGAAGCCTTGGCGTTCATCAACTGTAGCTGCCCAGCGTCATACTGCGAAACAGAAGTGCTACCGTAATAGGATTCCCACCCACTTAGTTCGCCACGAGCTTGCTCACAGCCTCCTTGAGCGGTGACTTCTTGTAGCCCACCACGGGGGTACCCACTTCCTTGCCTCCATCAAAGAACCGGAACGCCGGCAGCGCGTCCACGTTCATCTCATCCTTGAGCGCTTCAATCTCGGGCAGGGTGACGTCCAGCTTGGCAAACACCACGTCGTCCTTCTCGGCATACTTGGCCGCCAGCTCGCTCACCAGCGGCTGGATCTGCGAACACTTGCCGCACCAGGGCGCTTCAAACTTGACCACCACCTTCTTACCCGAGGCCACGAGCGACTCAAACGCGCTCTTGGTCTGCACCAGCGTCATGCCGGCCGTCTCCGCCATGGCCGCGGCGCTGTCATCCTCCAGCGTGGAGAAGTACTTGTGCGCGTTCTTCGGGTCGGCCACGATCGACTTGTCACCGGGCTTCCAGTTGGCGGGGCACACTTCGCCGTGTTCTTCCACAAACTGCAGTGCCTGGATGAGACGCAGCGTCTCATCCACGCTGCGCCCAATGGGCAGGTTGTTGACCGTGATCTGCTGCAACACGCCCTCCTTGTCCATGATGAAGAGCCCACGCAGAGCGATGCCCTCTTCTTCGATGAGCACGCCGTACTTGGCCGAGATGAGCTTGGTCAAATCAGCCACGATCGGGATGCTCATGTCACCCAGTCCGCCCTTGGAGCGCGGTAGCTTGGTCCAGGCCAGGTGCGATTCGGGCGAATCCGTCGACACGGCGATGAGCTGCGTGTTGAGCGCCTCAAACTCGGCGGCACGGTCATTGAACGCGATGATCTCGGTCGGACACACGTACGTGAAATCCTTCGGGTAGAAGAACAGCACAACGTACTTGCCCGCGAACTGGCTCAGCGACAGCTCCGTGATGTCATCCTTCCACACGGCGGGGGCCGTGAACTTGGGCGCCGGTGCACCCACGCGCACGCTGGCGGACGGGTACTGAATGAACGAGTCCTCGTCGTCCTCATCGTAGTCATCCTCGCCAAAGAGCTCGTCATCGAAGCGAGAGCTGCTCGCGAACGAGCGCACGGCGGTAAAGCCGTTGAAGGTGGTGGTAGCTGCCTGTCGCGACAGCGAGGAAGACGAGGAGCCAGCGATGGCGCGCGTGGTGGCGCGCAACGCCAGGCGCTCCACGGGCGCGCGCGAGGTGGCAAGGCGGCGAGCGATCTGAAGCACACGCATGGTCGGTTGGTCAATCACTCAAATGAATCTACGCTACCACGGTGGAAGCTGGCCGAAATGAAAGAGAAAGAATGAACGAAAGGAATGGACTTTTGGTAGGGTCGGAAATGGGCGGCGTTGATTCGCGACCGCACAATTTGTCAAGATCGGGTGAGATCTTGGCAAGAACCATTGATTGTCACATGGGTTGTGTGGTGGGTGGTTCGGGTCGGAAAATCCGCCCGACCCATTGGGGGAGGAGGGAGGCTGTCAAAATTGATATTTCACGTTATTCGGTAAACGAACCCTGAAAATTTAGAATAGGAAGACTTTAGGTTCACCTTCTGCTGCGGATGCGCATTTGATTTGGTCGAGGAAGAGCGAAAAGATCTGGTCTGTGTTGTTGATTGCGTGAATGGCATACGCCGGTACAGAAGTCTTGGCGACACTATTAGTGTGGGGATACTTCTGCACTAACACACTCGCTGCCAACGAGTGGTGTGGGGAAGTGGTCCATGATGGTTATTCACCGTTTTTATGTTTTTTTGCGTTTCGAAATAGGTTGGAGTTTGTTTGGACTCAGAGGGACAGGCATTGGGTGGGAGTGAGACGACGATGACGTTGTTTAAGACGCATTCGCTGAAATGACTCGCGAGACGGTGCTCTTTGATGAGCAGAAAGCAGTACTACCATCTTAAAAGATGGTAAATGCTCGAATTCCCATGTCGCCGTCGTCGTGAGAGCCATGCTCACATTTGTGGAGGTGACCAAGGAGGCTTTTGAGCGTGAGGTGAATGCCGAGGCTGTGGTCGAAGCATTGGAGGGTATACCGGACGTGGTAGTTGGGATACAGCCATCGCATGTGGCTGGACACGGATACCAACGACTGGATGTCATGGCCCTTGCACTCTCGTCGCAGATTCCATGAAGGAACCAGGTA
>JAADWT010000143.1:0-32768 GCA_023336285.1 Pythium grandisporangium
CCCCCACTTCCTCCTCCTTCCTGTTTCGACTAAGTCTGCCGAATATAGTTTCCGTCAGCATACCGATTTAGTTTGTTATTTGCTTGTTGTCCTGAACTACCGCATGAATGAATGGTGAACGCTCGCACGATCGAACATGGATCCCGTTTCAGAGATCCCCGAAACGTCATGAAGCAAATTACAGTAACAACAACGGACATAACAACAAAGAGCTATAGTAAAACACACCGAGGTGGAGAAGCTCTATCGTTCAGCGGGTACACCATTCCCTTACGTCAGAAGGAAGAAAAAAAAAGAAGAAAAGTAAAAAAAAAACGCCAAATATCACCGTTATATAGCTTACGAGCGAGCCCTGCACAGCCTGTCAGCCATTGATTCCACACGATGGCTTCAGGATCGCGCCATGAGCCGGAGCCGTCCACGGCATTCTCCACCATCGCCCCCGCTAGGCGCATGGCCCTGGCGCCAGACGCCTCCTCCTCTACGGCCATAGCCACACCCTCAGCCTCGACTTCTGGCTTGTGCTCCTCTCCTCTCCTCTCCTCTACTCGAGCTCCTTGATGATGGCCTGCTCCCGCACGTTGGCAAAGGGCACGGCACCGGGTTTGGCATGCGCGCGTCGGTTGGCCGCCTTCTGCTTCTCGCGTGCGGTCACCTCGCGCTTGGCCTCGGTCGCCTTCTTGATAGCCTTGGGCACGTGTCGGTGCCTGCTCCAAGCGGACACCACCACCACCAAACCAAAGGAAGCAACATCCCGCCTTAGTACGCATGCAGATACTGAGAGGCCGGAGCACGGCAAATAGATATAGAGAAGGGGAGACGTACTTGGCGATGCGGCTGACCTCGCGCAGGTGCTGGTAGCGTTCCTTGAGCGAGTCGTTGTACTCGAGCTTGCGGCGCTCGCGGGGCGTGACCGTGGCCAACTTCTTGTTGGCGTCGGCCTTCCAGATACGGATGTTGGTGTCGTCACTGCCCGAGAGCACAAAGTTGGCGTCGGCGCTGAAGCGCACGGAGAAGATGCGTTGCATGCGCTTCGTGTGGTACACTTCACGGCTCTTGGCCGCGTTCACGCCAAAGATGCGGATCGTGCGGTCATAGGAACCAGAGACCACCTCCCGACCCGTGGGTGAGTACGCCACGTCCATGCTGCAGAGGTCCGCACCACACGCCAACACATGAATGAATAGAAGCACCATGTCAATGCACTGAGCTTTGTGGCGTTTTCTCTTTTCTTTCGTCGAGACAGAGATACACAGATATATAGAGAGAAAGAAACGAGTGATGGGCGACGTACACAGCGGAGACGTGGTCCTTGTGCACCATGAGTGCGCGCTGCATCTTGCGCATGTCGAACGTGTAGAGGTTATGGTCTTCGTTGGCCTGAGAGTGAGAGAGAGAGAGAGAGAGAGAGCGATACACGGTCATTAGAGAGATGAGCTGGGGTCAGCGAGTGAGTGGCTCGGCAGCACACGCACCACTGTGAAGTTGAAAGGCTCCATGGGGTTCCACGCCAGCGCGTTGGAGCGCATTTCCAGCACGACCTTGCGCATGGAGGAGGCCATGCGCGTGTCGTACAGTGTGATGTTGCGGTCCGAGCCACAGGACGCCAGCAGCGATTCCTCGGCAGGATTAAACTTGACCGACGTGATCGAGTCGGCGCCCCACGAGAACTCGTGCGTGGGCTCCGAGCTGCAGAAGGACAGCCAGTCCCGCAGTCACACAGACAAATAGATAGATGCCAGGGTCAGTCTCTGAGGCCAACGTAGGCTAGCCAAGAAGGTGACCTATTCAGACGGAACACGTACCGATGCGGGTCCCAGACCTGGACCTTTGTGCTGCAGGTGACAAACGTATCCCTCGTCCAGTGGTGATCAATACCACTGCAGTACCGCAAGCATAGGATACACAGCGTCAATGAGAAAAGAAGCAACGTTCCATCAGTCCATCACGCCATCGACCACAGGACTGATATGAGATGACTCTGGGGACATCGATCAACGTACAGGAACGGCTCCTTGGATGTGAAGGTGGATAGCGCCTGTGCAAGAAAAAGAGAACCATCGCCCAGGAAAGACCCATCCCACGGTGTGAGTCATTGACTCATTGACTCGACTAGCAACACGTATTCCACTCGCGCCGCACGCACCTCGGGAACGTCGTCTTCGTCCTCGCTGATCTGCAGCGCCCACTGCTTGACCGTCTTGTCCTCACTGCACGAGTAGAACACACCGCCGCTGGGCGCCACGGTCAGGCCACGCACCGAGCCCTTGTGGCCATAACTGTTCCAGACGCATTTGCGGCGCGGCAGATCCCACACGCGGAGCTCGCCGTCGCTGGCCCCACTCACAAACGCGACCTAGACAAAGAGAGAGAGAGATGCCCCCATATACACAGCGTCAGCATGTCAAAGCTAGGAATGGTGATGGCACTGACCACACGTCATGCGTTAGGCATCTAGGCAGTCAGGGCAGGGTCGATCGGGCGTACCAGACTGGTGGAGCTCGTGGTGATGGCGCTCACGCTGTCCGAGTGGCCATCGAGCGCACCAACAAACGGTTTGGCAAACAGTCGGTCCAATTTCACCGCGTTCAGCGCACGCGTGTACTGCAGGCGGTGGACCGATAGACAAGCAACATACATACATACATATACACAGAGACAGAGAGTGAGTTGAGTGCGACCAGCCCAGCCCAGTCCATTGTCCTGCGCAATTCTGAGCCATGGCCCCTCGTAGTTGCAGCTGGGACGCACCTCTCGCGGGCGCTCAAACGGATGCAGCGCCGGGTCGTAGTTGCGGAAGACCTTGAGCTTGTCGCTCTCCACCTCCTGCGTAAAGTCCTTCTCCACGCGGGAGATCGTCTTCACCTTCATCGCGTCCGAGTCACGTGCAATATACCTATCGATGCCACCGACTTTTTGTGCCTTGATCAACCTGATCGACCCTAATGGGGATTCGATACAGTACGTCTGCCGTTTCGACTGGACAGTGGCGCGGAGGCCCATCCGGGTCGCTGATTGGCTAAATAGTGGTCCAGGCAAAGGGATACCGACTTCTGATAGGTGGGAAAGCGGACACTTGCATTGCAAAACCGGGTGGGAAGGCACACACGTCACAGATTTTGATTAGCGCGGCTTCATATCAGGTCATGTGTGTGTGTGGATATGCATGCGGTTGCTACGCGCTCAAAGCTTCAGTGCTATGGGTATGTACGTTAACCAACAGTGGACACGGAATGGAGGCAGACAACACTATTGTATGCACGATACAAGCCACCGCCAATCGTGTCCTCCACGCTCAGTGGATCGTCAACCTACTCGGTTTCTCGGTTCATCACGTGAGCCGTCGTGGATGCCAGTTCATTGCCTCGTCGTCCTCCATAACAGGGTCCTCATTATGGAAGAGGTTGGTGCGAAGCAGCCATAGCTCGCCCACCGTACATTTCAACACGTCCTGCGGACACCCCCGCGTCACGTGTTGCTGCTGCATGGCCAGCTGCACCCAGAGGATCGCTCGCCCCACCGTGTCCGACATGGCAATCATGTCCCTCACCTGGAGGGCATCTGGACGCGTGGCCACCAGCGCAGCCAACGATTCTTCCGCCTCCACCAGCTCACGCAATGTCTGCACAAAGGCATTGTAGGCCACACGGACGCGCCGCTCTGGCTTGCCACTACTCCCACGTGCCGTTCTTAATGTTCGCAGTGCTGCCGTGTGGCGGGCATGTGCCGCTTTGCACTGGTGCTTGGCATGGTACAGCTGCACGGCGTAGCGAATCACGGCGAGTACGCGGGCAGTATCGTCACCCTCCGCGACATCCATGGCAAACAGCAGCGGGCGAGCACCCACCGCTTGCTCCACCGCCTCTACGACTGGTACCAAGTCGACGGTCACCGCTCGCTGATACCCGTGACCCTCGGGTGCTGCAGCGCATGGCTCGACGTCCTCCGCATCAGAAGCCTTCTTCAGCGTCGGTATTTGTTGGTACAGGCGTGGCTGGACGACGCGCAGCCAGGGGAAGAGGAGTGCGCGATACAGTGCCGTCCATACCACAGCGGCTGTATCTACAATGGCGCAAAGAAACCGAGCCACGATCATAGCGATTTCCAAAGCGTAAGCCGTGCCGTGAGGGGAACGGAATGCCGCTGGATATCGAACACGGAACAGAAGCTGCCACGTGGTGAATTGCCAAGTGAGAACAACGGGCAATGGGTCAGAAGTGCAAGTCATGCCCGGAGAGGCAGGGCAACAAGCCAACATGCGGCACCAGCAAGAGACACCATCCATGCTCTCTTGGTTTGGAATAAACCACATTAACAACCCGGGGAATACGTCCCTTGTGTACAACCACCATCGAGATGCCAAGAGACTGCAGTAGCCCAAGTCGAGTCACATCAAAAGCGAACCAAAGAACCAGCGGGATCAGGAGTTTAAACCCAACGCTGATCTCCTTCCATCCACCCCACCACTCACCAAACCTCACTCGCGTCAGAGTTTACCTCCATGGCCCAGCAGCAGCGCCGTGGAGAAATCGACCATCGCGTCTTGCAACCGCTTTTGCTGGGCAATGATCTTGCCCCGTGCCAGGTAATACTCCCTTCGCGAGGGCAATTCCTCTATCGCACGCTTGAATTCCTGCTCGGCACGCGGCAACTGGCCCTTGCGCGCCAGCGCCACGGCGCGATTGGCGTAGGCGTAGCTGCAGGTCGGTAGCTCCGTAATCGCAATCTCGCAGTGCGCCAACGCGGAATCGACCTCATCCAGGCAAAGCAGCACGACGCTGAGGTTGAGGTGCACCAACCCGTTGCGTGGCTCCAGCAACAGCGCGCGATGCAGCGTGTCACGGCTGTCGCGGTACTGCGCACGCATGAGCTGCAGCGTGGCCGTGCCCAGCAGTGCCTGCACCGCCATGGGGTCAAAATGCAGCGCGTCCCGGTAGTCTTGGTCCGCGGCCTCCCACGCGCCCAGTTTTTCATGCATGACCCCGCGGTTCAGCATGTACAGCGACAGCATCTGCTTGGACGAGCCCATCAGGACGATCCCCTGGCCACCATTGTCGTCACTGCGCAGACTGCTATCCGCAGTAGCGTTGGCGTTGGCATTGGCATTGGCATTGGTCTGTACAACCTCCACGTCGAGCGATCCTCCACTTCCTCCATGCCCCGCCGTTGATGTGGCGGCAATACGTGTGTCTCGTAGTTCTTGCAGGTGAGACTGCATGGCCTCGGTCAATGCACCTGGTTGGACCGGAACATGGGCCTGGGCCTGCTGTTGCTGTTGTTGATGGTGGTGTTGTCGTGTCATGGGGCGAGACCCGGGCGTGGTGCCACGACTGCTGTTGGCCACCGTGCGTCGCTCCAACGCATTCCTGCGGATCGCGTGGTTACCAAACGCGTAAAAGATATTCTCCAGCGCCGACGACGACGACACGCAGGTCCGGATCGCGGCATTCATCCACTCAGTGGCCTCCTCCAGGCGATTCATCTGGTAATACGCCAGCGCCTTGCTCTCCAAACACTCGTGGTGCAGTGGACGGCTCGCGTGGATGGCGTCGCATTGCGTGATTGCCTTCCACGGTGCGCGCAGGTGACGCAGGCAATTGGCCAGATTGAGGCGTAAATCGGGATCAATCGGGTGCAACCGCGTGGCCCGCACGTAGAAGCGCAGCGCCGTCTCGAGGTACTGACGGTGCTGCTTCTTGTCCAGGTACGACTGCGTCTGGGCTAGATTGAAATACGCATTCCCGCTGTCGGCATACGTGTCTCGGCTTAGGCGGCCATACTCGGCAAAGCAGGTCGCGGCCTGTTTGTACCGACCCAGCTGAAGCAGGACATACCCGAGGCCACCGTGCAATTGGTCATCATCTGGTGCCATTTGCTGGACCTCGGTAAAGTCTTCCAGGGCCTCGGCAAAGGCCTGCAGGTGGCAGCGCGCGATGGCGCGGTTGCGGTGCGCATCCGTGTCGCGGCCCGGTCCGAGCAGGTCGATGCAGTGCGTGTAGGAACGATCTGCAGGGTCCCATAGCTCGAGCTTGTGGTAGGCCACGCCCCGATTGAAGTAGGCGCGAGCCAGTGAGATGCACACCACGGAGGAGGAGGACACGGAGGAGGAGGAGGAGGAGACCGTGGTGGAGGGTGTGGGGACCCCGTATCGCTGGGTGAGCCGGCTGAACTGGATTGCGTGGTCAAAGTCCATGATGGCGGCGGCATAGGCTGCAAACTGGCACTTGAGTACACCTCGATTCAGGAACGCGCGTCCACACTTGGGATTACACTCAATGGCAGCATTGAAATCCGCAAACGCGCGGTAATAGTCCTCGCCCAGCACGTAGAGCTCGGCACGGTCCACGTACGGGTCGGCGCGCAGTGGGTCGAGGCGGATGCATTTACAGAAATCCGCAATCGCGCTCTTGTAGCTGGTCTGCATGCCCTTGGTCACGGCGTTCATGTCCACCATACCTCCGTGCGGGGCCAGCAGCAGCATGTCCATGCTGCTCTTGGGCATGCATGGATCAAATGCGGACCGCCGCCTTGGCTTGCTGGTGCCCTCCGTGGCTGGCGCATGGCCATGCCCCTTGCTGCTGGCCACATCGCGAGCCACTCGCCAACGCAGGTAGAGCTGCATGTGCACGACCCCGCGCTCGTATACAACCTGAGCCTCCTTGGGGGCCAGCGCCAATGCACGGTCGTACTCGGCCAGCGCACGATGCAGCTGGCCGATCGTGACCAGCAGCTGGGCGCGCCGCACGTAGCCACGAAAGCCAGTCGGGTCGGCCGTGATCACCTTCTCACTCACGCGCAGCGAATTCTCCGTGTCCCCCATGGAATGCAGGGATTCGGAGAGCAGCACGAGGTTCTCGGCCGTCGGGTTGAGCGCCACGGCATGCTGAAACTGGTCCACGGCCTGCTTGAACCGCGTCAGAATCTTGTACGCGCGCCCACAGAGCAGGTGCGCGCGCTTGTTGGAGGAGTTAGTGGTGTTGATGGTATGATTGTCAGTGCTGGTGGTGGTGGTAGTGGTGGTGACGCCGTCGTCGTCCTGTGCTGGGGAATGCATGTCGAGTTCCATAAACTGGATGAATGCATACAGCGCCGGTCGTGGCATGGCCATCTGCAGCAGCAGGCGACCACGCAGGAGATGCGCCCATCGATCAGCCGGTTTCGTCATTGTGAGCCGCCCATAGTCGCGCAGCGCCGCCTGCAGGTTGCCCTGCCGCGTGAGGGCTTCGCCACGCAAGTAGAGCACGCGCGTGAGCCCGGAATCACTGGTCAGTGCGCTGCTGCAGGCCTGCACGCAGGCGTCGCTGTCGTGGTAGTGGTTGAGGAAGATGAGCGCGATCTGCAGCCATACGTCGTGCAGCGTGGGGTCCGTCGTCACAGCGGCCTTGAAATCCTGCAGGGCATTATTATACCGACGGTCGCGCAGGTGCAGCGCCCCACGCACCGTGTAGGCACCAGCGATGGTCGGGTCCTGCGCGATGCACCGGCTGAGCTGTTGCAGATTGGTCTTGGCCATCTCTTCATCCGTAGGGTTGGCGACTAGCGTGGCAAACGCGCTGCGGTAGAAATGCGCCAGTGGGTAATGGTACTCGGTCACGACGGCCTGATCAAAGTCGGCCTGCGCCAACGTATAGTCCTGCAGTAGCACCAGTAACCGACCGCGTTGTACGTGGATCGACGCCAGCAAAAGCTCCCGTCCAAGTTCAGCGGCCTGTTGTCGGTCCAGCGCAGCCACTCCACCACCATTACCATTACCACCACCACTACTCACTTCCATACTATCCTCGGATTCAGCGGCAGCGGTCATGGCGGCGTGCACGATCGATGGCCGCGAGCCCATGCCTCGGTTCACCATCCGAGACTGTGAATGGAACGCGTTGCGCAGGTCCTGATTCCATATCTTGAGCAGAGTGGTGAAGTTGGTGATCACCTGGCGAAGCACGGCTGGATCACCCGTGCATTCCAGCAACCGGATCGATAAGTCGCCCACAGTTTCCACGACCTCGACGACTTGGCAGCCCTTACGCAACGCATTCACGTAGTCTTCAATGACACTGGCCAGCAAGTGCTCGTACGTCATGTGCTCCCAATGGTAGGTAAAACTAGAGTCCTCACTACCGTCCACGGCTCGCATGCGCATCGAGGCTCGGTCATAGTGGGCTCGCCAACAGCTCGGATCAAATGAAAGCGTCGTGGTGAGGTCGCGTAGAGAGGCCTCGACATCGCGTTGGCGGTCAAACAGGCTGGCACGAAGCAGTAACGCGTTCGTCGACTTTGGTTCACACCCCAGCGCGCGGTTCACATCGGCGAGGGCACGCGGTAGGTCCGACATTTGGGCATATAAATGCGCACGTAAGAGCACCAGTTTGTACTCTTCAGGTCGCAGCAGGAAGGCCAGCCCGACGTCTTTGACAGCCTGCACCCATAGCCCCAGGCGGCGGCAGCAGCGTGCACGCAGCACGACCGCCAGCACAAACTCTCGGTCCACGATGGCACACGCCGAGGCCAGCAGGATCGCGCGTTTCCAGCGCTTGCCACGCTCAGCCGCGAGCGCCTCCTTATAAATGACCTCCAGAGTCAAATGGTGCTCGCTTTCGGGCAAATACGCTCGCACAGCAGCCCGTGTTTCTTCGTTGAGCCTTTCAATGGGCGTGCGCTGAAGTTCCGTCTTTTTGTCACCCACCTCCTGCATAACCGAGGCTGCCCCCGCTTGGTTGGACCGCATACTCGGGTCATCACGAATCGCGATCTCAAGAATCGAGATCTCGGACGTCTCGTACCGCAAAAACGCCTTGACCGTCCGCTTGGCAATCACGTGCTGGCAGACCCGCATCATGTGCGCCGACGACGCATCCATCTTGGCGCCTCCGCTGATTTCGCGGATCGAGACGACGTCATCGTCCGCGTCGGCATCCAAAATGCTTGTCACGGAATTTGATCGGCCGATGATCCCTTTCCGAGATGCCTGCGATGTACCTTCACGTGGTTGCTGATCTTCACCGATCGCTGAAAGCGCAGGCAGCTTAAAGCCCGTGGTGGCCGGCGGAACGGCATTCGCTGTAGTCGCGGGGGAATCGGTGTCCATGCCAGACAAGCGACGCATGCGCTTCACGGTATTGTTAATGGCCATGTCCACGGACGAGATGCGTTGCAAGATGGGCGTCGATTCGTGTAGCGGTTTGAATACCAAGCCACCTTCTTGTGAAGGCCGATAGGAATCCGTCAGTCCCGCAACGGCTTTGGTGCCCTCTTCTCGCGACCCGACCACGAATGAATTGCTGGAAGGTGGTGCGTGGTCGCCTTCTCCATTGCGACTGCACTGCGTGGGCATGCCGCCATGGAGCGCTGCGAGTCGTAAAGCCTGTTCTGTTTCGTTCATTTTCCGAGCCATATTATTGACGTGCAAATACTTGCGCAGAAACTTGCCGCGCAGCACGTGCTGCGCGATGACCTTGTCGTGTGCTTGCTGAGTACCATTGGCATCAAACGCAATGGACTTGGCTGAAGAAGGCGCCGGTTTGGATGATGCTGGAGTCGCACTGTTTCGCTGGGCGTGGCTCTGAGCTCCAGGACTGTTCGGTAAAGATGGAGGTTGTTCCGTTTCCACTGCTGTCGGATGATGGCTCGACGAGTGAGAGAATCCGGTAGCTGCTGTAGTTTCAGCGTGAGGCAGATTAGACGGCGTAAAAGCCCTCGGGGGATACAATACTGGTGACGTTGCGGTCATGACTGCGCGGGTTGCTGACCCATGCGTCGATCTCTCTTCCGAGGGTGGGAGGTCAGCAAACAAAGCCGAGTCACGAGTGTATACTGTATCTTCAACAACGTTGCTGGCCACAATGGCATCTTCGCTGTCTTCCTTTGCCGGCTCGGTATCAAGTTTACCCACACTGCTGGTATATTGAAAAAGTGCCGATTTCGGAAGTGGTGGTGCCGCCACTGTCACTGGCGGAGTCAATACTCGAGAATGGGCAATTTCTTGGGCAGGTTCGACGCTAACGACGCTATCAGCCTTTGAACCAGAGGGCGAGGGCAACACGAGGCTGGTTGAATTGGGCGGTGTGTCTGTGTCTCGCAATGCCCCCAATGGGGTTATTGAAAACAAACTTGGACCAGTGACCACCATATCATTTCGCGATGGGGGTGGGCAGGGCGAGCGTGACAGAAGAGAGAGACTGGCGTGTGGATTTGACTTTTGCTGCAATGCCTTGGCTCTTGGTGACAATGTGTCTCGGGAGGTGCTTCCATGCGGCAGTGGGGCCGCGGGGTACTTCGTTGGTGCTAAGCTGAGTGTCGGTTTGCGCTTCCATCGGAAATACGTCGGCGTTCGCTCCGGCTGCGGGATATAGACCGCTTTCACTGGGCGCGGACTACGAACAACGGGGAGCGCACCAGTTGGGACGTCAAATGCCTGAGCATGTTGTTGCGAGGACGCATCCCAATGACATGCATCTTCATTGCAATCTTCATCCCGTCGGCGTCGCCGCTTGGACTGTAGCTTGTCGCACTCCTGCTTTGTGATGAGCGCAAGCGGTGGATTGTTTGTTCGATGAACATCGAATAGAACTGGCCGCTTGAGGTCCTGGGACATCGATGATCTCTACCAGTCACGAGTACACAAGCACACATGACAGGTTCGGACGTAGCGGATGGAACGCAATGGACAGGAGCACGTAGGCAGCATGGCATTTTGAATCGAAAGGTCGCGACGAAACGATATGGGCGTGCAATAGGGCATAACATGATAAGGTGCTTGAATGATGATGATGAAAGAACAATCAAATCTGCAAATTCAAAGCAAATGACATTTAGTAGAAGCATCCAAACTTGTTGGACACAATGCTGCTCGCGCAACACAAGCGATTGCAGATGGAAACAAGTTACTTATACGCAAGACTTGTTTGAGATAACGACTGCATGCACGAAAGCTGAAAAAAAAAATTATCGTAGGTCTCCACCGTTCATTTTATCTCGCAAATTCGACAGGCATTGGCGCTGAACAACAACGTTTAAACAATTTGATTAGAAATTGATTGCCTTGCACTCACCTCCCGTGAAAGGAGTCTTACTTACCTGCCAGGGCACGAGACGATGACTTGATTCATAACGCTTCATTGCGGCGTCCAATTTTTCGATGGACCACTTGTTGTAGGCATTGAACACGGCCGCGATCAATTCACCCATGTCACTGATGGTTGTCATGCCATCGTTTAACAAAAGCGTGCGGCGGTACGTTTCAGCAAGTTGCTCTGCTCCGGCAACGTCTAATTCGCCTATGCGACAAATCACAGCTTGACCAAACGATTCATCTGCCTGCGTTGGTTGGTCGTTTTTCAACTGACTCCGACCAGCACTATCGAAGCATTCTTCCGCGAGCTGCCAGAGTGCTGCCTCTGTGTAAATCGCAGCAGCACGAAGCGCATTATCCGTCGCAGCTCGTGAAGCGCCACCAGACTCAGCCACTGTTTTCGCACGCAAGTATAGCGCCGCTAGGTCCTTTGCAACAGCTTGTGTGCGCATTAGCTGCGGAAACTTGCGCTTTAAACGCAACGCGAGTTCGGCCACCGAGCGCGCAGCTTCATCAAAGTACCCAGCCGACGCCAGTTCCTAAAAACCCAGCCAGTCCGCATTAGCAAGATATCCCGTACCATACCTAGACGAGATGAACATTCCAGGGTATGCCCAAACTCACCTCGCACACTGCATTTACAAGCTGTTGTGCCTGGCGCTTTGCCTGCGAATATTCAGTACTATCTTCCAGATCGCACCACGCAGCCTCCAACTGATAATTTGTTCGGCTCAGCACCGACAGCGCAACGTTTGACGCTTCCAGGAACAATTTGGCGGCCTCGCGCCAGTCTTTCTTGATCTTGGCTTGAATGGCCCTTCCTCGCAGCTGTCGGTCCGAGACCCCCGTGGCCATGCTCCCACTGCTGGAGCCGCCGCCGCGGGTACTCAACGGATCCGCCTGGAAGGAGGCTGCCAAATCACTCATCCCAGACGCAAACGCGGTGGCTACGTCCTGCAGCTCGACGCCGCTTCCACGCTGTGATGCAGGTCGCGCAAGTCCCGGCCGCGCGTAGCCGCCCTGGGCCAAGTATCGATCCACCGAGGATTGCGTACCGCCCTTGGTAAGGCGCTTGATCCAGGGCGCCTTGCACCACCGCAGCAGCATCTGGTTCGTGTCGGCCCACCACCACGAACCAAAGACCCCAATAGCATATCGATCTAGCGTCGGCACAAACACCACCGTGCACACGAGCAGGTTGTGCTGCGTCCACGTCAGCGGTTCGTTGGCGATCATGGCGACGGCCGTCTTGACCACGGCTGAGAACCACTGCGTCACACTGGGCTTGTCCTGCACACGAACGTTCTCCTGCGCGCTGAGCCAGCACGCAAACGAGTGATCCGTCGGATTGGTGACCACACCAACGAGTGCCAGCACCAGCAGGAGTGCCACTGATCGCGCCAGCGCCGCCAGCAGCGCCGGTAGAAGCAACACCGTGAGGAACATCCCAAAGCCTGATCCACACATACACACATGTACACAAAGCGATGTAAATCCCACCACTCTGCTGCTGTCATTTGCTCATAGATATCGCTCTCATCAAACTTCATTCAAGTTGACGACAGGCGACTACTACCTATTGTGTCATAAAGGCCCGCAGAAGCAGCCTCCTTCCGCCCCTCTTCACAACTAATAAGGCCGACGTACCGATCAAGAAGAGCGCATTGGAGACCGACAGAGACGATGGGGGAGAGGGCGGCGCCGCGGAGGCAGACGCCGGTGTCATCTTGCCTGACCAAGCCAATGGCGGGAGGGATTCCTGACACGCGAGTATTTCAATTGTCACCCGCGAAGAAGCGTGGAAAATGGAGAGGAAGCGAGCGTACAGTATGTACAGTGTTGCTGCTGGGTGTGGTTGAAGCCTCGGTTTGTATCCGATATGTGGGACCTATGTTTGCAAAAAAAGAAGTTCGTACCGTAATTCTGGATGTGAAGCGACACATTTTGGAGACCAGGCGCATTTATGGCATTGGGTGGTGAGGAAACAAGTGAACCATGGAGTAAGGAAGCGGTCCATGTCGTTGTCGACTCTGTTGCACCGTATTGCTGTTGCTGCTCTCTCTCACTCGCATACTCACACGTCGTCTATTGTGCGTGTATGCTGCCCACCAATACCAGTATTGCTAATCGTGTGCGCCTGGTGCACCAGGACTGGGAGACTCGCGAGGGCATGGACGCCATCCAGATCCAACTCCTTCATGTCGTGGAGTTTATCAACCGTTTTCGTGCGTGTCATCCTTTTATTGTGTTTTCTTTCCCTTTTTGCTTTTGGTTTTGAACAGCAACCAGCGTAGACGATTCTGTAATATTCACGTTCGTCATTGCCTTTGAAGAGCAGATGCTAGCACGACCATGCGGCTGGCCTCGCTGCACGCCAAGCTTCACTCTGTCGAAAGAAACCTACGGTAAGTGATAAGGAGTCTATAGCAACATGCGTACGCTATAGCTTCGAGCGCAAGATTTATTATTGGGGCATTGCTGTGGGCTTATGGGTGTAAACATTTTTTTTCTTTCTTGGGTACAGATACGTTGAGGCAGCTGTTCGTCAATCCGACCGAGTGCGAATCAATAGCCAGGGACAGCACTCCCTTGGCAACAACGCGTGAGCGCAAACCGCAATACGTAACATGACAACATGCAGTCAACGCTTCCTTTTATTTACTGTATCGTAGACTCTTCCGATAGAATTCGTGTGGTGAACGGATAAAATATGTTGAGCATGCATAACATCTTCTTCTGCACCCTCCACCTGGCGGGGTACCTTGCTATCAACAGCACATCTCTACACTGCGTTTGCTGCCGTTGAGTTGGCCATCGCTTGTGTGCGTGTGGGTAAACGGAACGAGCGGTATCCCTGTCGTGACCTTGGGTGTGTCGGTGGTTGGCGTTGCTCCGCCATCTTGCTCGACACGATACGCGGTGACTCGATCACTTTATCCTCGGGCTCATCAAATGACGGTCTTGTACCGTTGCTGTTGTTATTCTCATCAATGTCTTCCGGATGTGGTTCCTTGGTGAATGCAACCAGCAACTGCTTCATTTCCTTTTCAATCGCTTCGCCGTCCAATTGCTGTTCCATATCGCTATTATTCATAGAAGCCTGAGAGCCTTCGTCTTGGTTTGCCTCGATCAGCGGTAGTGGTGGAGAAAGTGTTGAGGTAGACGCTGGCACGGCCATTGGCGCGGGTGGAAGCAAGGGCTGTTCCTCTGTTTCAGTTCCGCGACTATCTCTCGGTGTGCTTACACTGAGTGGTGGATGACTGCTGCTGCGATTTGATCCCATGAGCGAATCCAGTGGGTCGGTGCCCGCATCCGTCGTGATTGCCTTAGTCTTGGTCCGCTTTGGAACAGGGGGTGCGTCGTCACCGCTACTCCGCATTGCTCGACTTTGTGATTGGCGATCCTGGTTTGAGTGCTTTAAAACGATACGTGTATCTGATACCCTTGTGCTGGCTTGGACAATGCTGGGGTTCGTAGCGCGACTGCTTCTCTCAGGATCGGCATTGGTATCGGTGCCGATTCGTTTGAGCATGACCTTCATTTTCTGAAGCCTTTCAGCAACCTCAGCACGTACATGTTCCAATTCATCGGGAGAAGCGAGTTTCACTACCGTTCCTGCACGACTGGAAGGACGATGGAATATAGGAGCTCCGCGATCGGGTGTCGCAGGACGCCTACCGCTGCTGGACGGTGTCACCGGGCGATTTCCTCCACCGCTGCTGCATGGACGCATACCCGACGACGTGCCAGGACGTGTGGATGGCGTCATGGGGCGAGGCGACGGTCGTGCCAGAAGAGTATCCTGTGAGACCGTGCCGTTTTGGAGCGCTGTGATGTTCTCCTTTAGCTGGGAATCAGTTAAGTTGTCTAATGTCTTGAGCTCGGGAATTGCGACGATCACATCGAGTAGATATCTAAGCAGCAGAAGACACATGCGTGCGATTAATACCGAGTAGGTAGCGAGATCTGATAAGCTTCTGGGGGAGAATGAACCTGGGAGACCGATAATGCTACGTACGTGGATGACGCGCAGCATGGGTTACCCGCTAACCAGAGATCCTGCAACAGGGAGACAGCACCTAGTGCAGCAATATCTGCTACGTCGTGCACTCGATTGTTGCGCAGATCCAGAGACTCCAAGTTGGGACACCTCGCCGCGAGGTTGCCCACTTCTGCAATCTCGTTATCGTGGAGATAGAGTTCATTGAGCTTCGCGAGATTCCACGAGAATTTCTTTAGTGCAGGCAATCTGTTCCCGTTCAGTCGTAGAACCTAGTTTCAGCAAACGGCATAGTCATGTAAACTGGAGCAAATAGCAACAGGCAAACACCTCTTTGTCCGCAGAGTCTAACGTACGTTAAGGTTTTGCGGCAAGGTGCCGTCAAACGACGCGAGTTGATTTTCAGCAAGATTTAGCTCCTCGAGTTTGGTCAAGTGTGCCAGATTACCCAACGATGTGATTCGGTTGTTGCTAAGATTGAGGGATTCTAGGCTGCTTAGATTCTCGAGTCCCTGACAAAATATCCACGGAAGAGATGGCGGATTTAAGTCGTGGTCGCGGTCAACGTAGGGAAATAACAGCAGTAGTACCGCCATAACTAGCACAACCCACCTCCGCTGCTGTCCCAGCGAGGTCGTTCCTGCTGAGATCGAGGTGAACCAGTAAGCGAGATGCCGTCAGGTTTCGCACGGATGTGATACAGTTCCCACTGAGCGAGAGTGTCTTGAGCTTGGCGAGGGCTAATAGATCCTCCGATATCTCGCTGATCTGGTTCTCGTTCAGCATCAAGCCCTCAAGGTTTGAATTTCTAAAACACACAGAAGCATCGACAATTCAGAATCATAGTCTTCGATCTGCGGTCTTTTTAATCGCACTTACCCCCTCAACCCCTTCGTTGTGGTCAGTTTGTTGTTGTACGCCTTGAATTCGCGGAGCTCTTTGGACGAACCAAGATTTTCGATTACCAGGATATGATTAAATGACACATCAAGTGAACAAAGCTTTGGGAGCTGTTTGCAATAGAAAGAACAAATAACAATTCGGAAACTAAACATGCTTAGTAGACTGCTCCTCCACGATGAGTGCAATAGGGGTTTGTTCAGCTAAACTCCTGATCATTACTTGCCTCTGAGAGATCACCGATCTTCTTGATCCCGCGGTTGTGCGCATCGATCGCATACTTGCTCGAGTTCGGTTCGGCCGCGAGCTTCCTCTATCCGACAAGAGCTGTTAGTGGTGCAGCGTCCTCAAACGTAGCTCATAGTAACGGGAGCGTCGACTGCTGCATCACAGTATCTCATACCAAAGCGGGGCCATCTAGCTCAGCGATTTGAAGCCTACTCGCTTCCATCGTTGCTGTCGCGTTCGTGCTGTCCAAGGCTGAATGGCCCGAAGAAATCTTACGGTAGCAGTGCACTTGGTGTGAATCGAGACTGCACTGCCGTCTAATTGAAGGGGGGAAACACTGTCACTACACGACTCTTCGGAAAGAGCACAGCATTTATATTTGGTCAGGTACATGGCGTGGTCACGTTTTGTTGCTGTTAACAACATTAGTTTGATGTGGCTACTCATTTATCTCCCGCACGAACAACGGTGATTTCGCCAGTCTTAGAAATGATTAGGCCAGCTGCTCGCTTTCGAGCGCCTTTGTCTTCAAGACCGAGGCTAGCCCAAATGCGCCGATTTCCCACTGCAGTCAGCTGAGCACGTTTGGCGGCAATAGTTTCTTTGTCAAAGTTCTCGAGCGGAGCATACACACTATCCAGATTGAGGTTTACTACTCGAAAAACACGACGTGATGTGAGTAAAATATATTCCCGACACTTTCAGAAATCCACCGAGGTGATACAACGGCAGCACCATACCTGAGTCAGTGAGTTCACCAGCTTCTTCCTCATCCATATGGGACTCCTGCTTTGCGGTGTGCTCTCGTTCATACGGGTCGGAAGACCGGGTCACCTGCTGGTTGTCTGAAGACAGGGATGGGTCACCTGAAGGAGCGTCAGGAGAAGCCGGTGCGTCGAAGTCAGTGCGGCGATACGCAGGGCGTTGACCTATCATTTAAAAAAAAATCGGATGGTCACATTCATGAACATCAAGTACGAAATTTACGACTGAGCAAAATCTCACCATAAGTGTTCTTCGCTGGGGTACACGTGCACATTGAATTGCATGCACAATGCGAGAAATGGCAAAAGCGACCACGCTGACACACACCCTTGTTCTGGAAATCGTAGCACACACCTGTCCCTGGATATTACAGTACAAATGTAGAGTTAGCTCCTTCCCCTCAAGTGGAATCAGTACCCCTCGAAGGAAAGAGACAGTATTTCATACCAGGAGGGAGACCGCGCTTCTTCTTCCCTGGAGGAAAATCCTATTCAACCAAACATGCATCCCATAAGATTCATACTCAAGGCAGATGGAAGCAATTGGTCGATAGAAACTCCCAATATATCATACCTCCTGTGGTGGCATCGTCTCTCGTGCCTTGGGCTGCGAGATGTTGGGCTTCTTACTCGGATCATCGGGGAATAGCTGTTCCACCTCGTCCAGCTGCACATCCTCGTTGATCGACTTTTCAATCAGAGTAAGGAAATTGCGCTCGATGGGCATAGCACGATCCGAGCGACATCGAACAAAGCGCCAGCCACCTGCCATTTGGACATTCGTATCAAATAAGTGAGTGGTCCACAGCTATAAATGCACAACCGGTGATCCGCATAGTCTTCGTCAATTTGCACAAACCTTTTCTCCAGCCCTGCCCCCTCTCCGTGCCCATAAACTCGGGACTACCGCCCTCCCAAGTCATCTTGTCGTGTGAGGGCACAAACGTGAGCCACTCAGGATCGTACACACACTCCACAATGCGGGATGACGCCTTCTTGTCGGCTCTAAAGATTTCAAATTCATCTACGCCACGACGCCGCAATCAGTGCACACACAATTCCGATAGTCCAGTGATTAGTTTTCATACAAGGCTACATTCAACGAGCCACCACTACGCACCAGGAGAAAACGTGATCCAGTCCTGGAAATGCTGCGTCCGCTTGTCGTGCACCATCAGTTTAAACCCAGGCTTTGGCGGTCTACCGCGCCATTCCACACCAAGTTGGAAATCCACCGTGAGTAAAGTCGATGGCGTCCACGTATACATACCCTTGGAGTACCCCGGCGTGTACGGCAGCAGCACTGGTGTGAACACCAATCCAGCATTCTGCCGCGTTTGAGACACCCGTGGAATAATGCTTCGCACCACATGGCTCACGCGATTCATTGGGTACATGTATTGCTGCACGACCTGAAACTGGTCGGGCGCTTGGCCCTTGGGGGCGGGCACCGTCTTCTTTGGCGCGATGACGTCGTTTTGAATCAACTTCAAGCGATCCTGCAGCTTGGAGGTCATGACGGGTGTGCCATTCAGCGCTAGGATGTCGTTCACGATCATGGTCAGCGCGCTCTTGGAGCCGTCCTTGTCACAGACAAGCAGGCCGTCCAGGATCGTCCATTGGTGCGGCACGATCGTGCTGCGGTCCGTACCCGGCTGCAGGCGGTCGGGGCGTACGGGTGAAAAGAATATGGCCTCTCGGATGTCGTAGTTGGGTGTGATGAGGTAGCAGCGGCCCTGCAGGAGCACGACCAGGTAGCGCACGCCCACCGACTTCTCGCTCACGAAATACGGGTGATCGCTGATCTGCGGTTGATTTCCGCGCACGAAGGACTGCGGAATCGCCATGGGCGCCGTATCCACCTCGTTCCAGCCCACGATGCCATTGATCTGGCGTTGCAACTGCTTCTTCGTGTTGCTGTGCACGGGTGTACCGAAATCCACGGGCACGCCGCCGATATGCGTGGGCAAAGGCGACGACGGCGGTGGTGGCGCGGACGAGGAAGAGGATGACGATGAGGCGGATCCACCAGCAGCACTAGAGGAAGAAGAGGCAGAGGATGATGCTCCATGGGCTGGCGCCCCCGCTACCGTCGCGTTGGGCGTCGGCATCGCGCGAAATCAATCCGCTCACCAACTGCTACGATACTCTTCTTTCGTAGCTTTTTGACTTGGCCCACATCCTGCCTCATGCCCATAATGTTGCGTAAAGAAGCGCGGTTAACCTTTGCGAGTACTGTACCAAGTTGCTATAATGGTACCGTTGCTTTGCTTATGTTGCGTGAATCCTACCATCAAGTTAGTATGTCGCAGTTTGTATGTTGTGTGTGTACCCATCGTATGGAATGAAACGGCGCGGCATTGCCCTAATAGCAGGAACGAGGATCGCCGATGATGAACCATGGTGACAAGCCAGCAGCGACGGATGAGCATCACCAGCAGCTGATCTGGCATGAGCAAGAGCTGGAGAAGATCCGCACTGAAGGCGACCTCGCCTTGGTTCGCGCGCAGGCAGAGCGCCACCAGCTCGCGGTCGTGGATGCCGAGCTGCAGGAGCTACAGAAACGGCTTCGACAGAAGAAGAAGCGATACACCAAGAACCCGCTGTCCGTGCCATCGGGTACAGTGGGGGACAGTACTGTGCTGGAACAGGTCCACCAACGTCATCAGCACGCTCAGATGCAACTCGAGGAACGCTTGAAGGCCACGCTGACATCGCGAACCGCTGAGCTGCAAAAGCTTCGTCAACAGATTGATGAAAATCGAAGGCTTCGCTTGGATGGGCTTCAAAGCGAGAAAAAAATTGTAGAGAAGACAAATGAAGTGGAGATTGCGATCAAGCAAAGCCAGATGGAGGTGGAGGCGTTGAAAGAAAAGGCGGGGCAACTGCGAGAAGAGCTCAGTCGTCTGCAGGGTGAGTTTGACGCCGAAAGAAATTCGTTTCGAAGTGAACAGAGTCGACTCCAACTGGACCTTGATCGAATCGTTCGGCCCGAGAAAGTAGCTGTGAAAGTGAACGTTTTGGGGCGGGTACGTTGGGTATATAACTTGCTATCAAAGCGTACTGCATTTGATTGACACGACGGTGGATGCCTGTGAAGAAATTCAATGTCTATCACAGCATCTCCATGTCACGTAAGAAGAAGGAGGGGTATGCATGGCACATAGCTACAAATCATGTGCAATAGTACTTTGAGAGGTGGTGTTTCGCAAGCTTTTAATGGCTTTACCATGTGATATTTGGAATGTGAACACGGATGAATGACACAGGCACACACGATCCAAGCGCGTGAGCATGGATCAGAAGAACATTTCGTTTCAGCAAAAGAAAGCGTTACTTGACAAACTCGTGCACGTCACCAAGATTCAGAGCGTTACGGATTTTATTAAACGCTACAACCAACAAGAAGAAGAAAAGGCGGAGATCATGGCACGAATTGAAGCCCAGTCACTCACAAGTCAGTTGCATTGCGTCTGTCGAGCTCCCCCTACGTGCTTGGATACACGCATAGCCATAACCACCATTGTGTGGAGGTTGTAGATTCGTCCGAGATGGAGGCCATCACACATCTTGAAGAAGATATCGTAAGACTCAGCGGGTCGACTGTTGCCCCGTCACGTCTTCATATGGAACAACCTCTAGGTAAGTGGTATCCTTGATGGCCACGTGCTTGATCGTTGTTTTCAGCGAAAAGGGTGGAGATTCTTAAATAGTTTGTGAGTGAAGCAGAGATTAAAAAGCGCATCGATGCTGACAGAGCCCTGATCGATCAATGGGCCACGGACACAGAGAGATACACACATGCGTACGTGGATCTATAATTCCCCATCAGGGTAGCAGCCATCTGACGGATCAATCGTGAGTATGCACTGGCAGTATTAGGTCCTTCCGTGAGCCCATTCGTGATCTCTACGATGCAATCGTTCCTCATCACCTCGTGGACCACTCTTTCGACAACACGGTATGTTTTTCAATAATCTCCCCCACCATCGTTGGGAAATGAATCGATGACGTACGGGCGATTTCATCTACAAATTGTGGTATCCGGGTGATGATAGATCAATGAAGAGAGCTTATTCCGTCAAATTGGCGCAATTGAAGAGCGAATCATGCAGAGCATTCTCTTCAAGATCTTGCAAGAAACGGAGACGTCAGCGCATAGTGATACACTAACGCGGTTGAAGAGATATCGAGGCGCTCAAAATGACATGTCAGGCGTTTCTTCTGACATTACAGTGACCTCAGCACGATTCGAAGTGAAGGTGCCGTCCCTGTTTGATGAGCCGCAATCAGTAAACGAGGAGGAGGAATATGGACCCATTTCTGCTGTGCGGTCGCAGGAATGTCGAGACACGGCACACAAAGCTATCGATGGTGGTTCTGGTACTCGGATCCAAACTGATTCGACCCATTCTAGTTGCATAATCGAGAAGTCCGTCCTTTCAGTGGGGCATCAGCATTCGCATGCACCTTCATCACCAACGCGAAAGTAGCCCGTAGTACCTTGATACATACAATTCCTCATGTTTCTAACCTAAATTCTGTCAAGTTTACTGGTAGTACCTCGTGGTAAAAGGCTGCCACTTCGAAGTACCCAACTTCAGAGGTGCCATGGTACAGTCTTAACTGGAATTGTCGCTGACCAGCCGACGAACACATCCCAAACAGGAGGCGAATCACAGGAGTCCTCATGAGCGCAGGCATGGCTGGCTGGACGCTCATCAGCCAAGGCGCGGAAGCGGTACGCGAGTGCACTATGCAAATTCATCACTGCTACTAGTGATGCCTTTCTTATGTCGCGTTCTCGATCTGAATATGTGGTATGATCTCAGAAAGTCTACGAAACGGTCTTTGGTGGCCGCGCGTGCATCGTCAAGGAGCGAGTGAAGAAGAGTTACCGCTTGCCCGTGCTGGATGCCAAGCTGTCGCATCGCCGTCTTGTACAGGAAGCGCGGTGCATCGTGAAATGCCGCAAGTCGGGTGTTCTCGCACCGTGCATCTACCTTATTGACGAGGGCAACGGACGTTTGTACACGGAGAAGATCGAGGGCGGCAGCATCAAGGAGTACTTGCGGGCCGCGTACAAGGGTGGTACGAATAGCCTCCACTCGATTTGATAGTGACTGAGGCTATTGGTAGTGTTGGCATAACGATGACGGTGATGGTGGCTGGCTGTGTTATTCTGCTCATTCATCCATCATCATCACAGATTCTCAGTACGGACCCGAGGCGCTCAAGCTGGCGTACCGTATTGGTGCTGCGATCGCCAAGATGCACGACGCAGATATTGTGCACGGCGATTTAACCACATCCAACATGATGCTCAGCAGTGCGGAGGCGACCGATGTGGTAGGATATGTCCCACGATGAATGCCGTATTTGGATTGTGTGTCGGTCATCCATCCTGTGCCGATTGAAAGCTGATGGAGAAACACCACGGATTTGTGCATCACCTACAGACAATCATTGACTTTGGGCTGGCCAACTCGCAGCCTCTGCCAGAGGATAAGGCGGTAGATCTTTACGTTATGGAGCGCGCATTCAACAGCACGCACGTCAATTCGGAGCTATTGGTAAGTTCTGGCACGATTTTGTGTTGGTTGGTGAGGGGGCCAGTCAAGTTGGATTTGTGTGTGGCTGAGCTATCGATTGTGATAAAATACAGGTAGAAGAGGTGTTGCGCGCTTACAAGGCTTGCTCGCGGCGCTCGGACTCGATTTTCCAAAAGCTGGCAGCGGTACGTTTGCGTGGGCGCAAGCGTACGATGGTTGGGTGAAAACGTCGTCCTCGTTGATACACGAAAGAAGTAGATTTCGAGCCAAACAGCGTTAGCTTTCGTACATTTCGATTGAGGATATTGCTACGGGGCCGACTCGATCCTAGAGATAGCGCAGCACTTCTCAACATGCGGAATGGGTTGCTTGCAGAGGTGCTCTAACAAATACGATGCAGCCGTTACGATAAATCGGCCAGTAGCTACTTCTTCTACTTCCTCTGCTTCTTTGCTGAGATGACGCATTACAAAACAAATTCACGGAGAGGATAAGTCACTTCGGACATTATGGAGTAGACAGTGGGGATTAAATCAGTAGCGCGGATACGTACTTGGTGGAGCGCTGTCGTCCTCTTCTTCGTCATCGTCGTTGCCGTCGTCCTCGTCCCCCTCATCCTCGTCATCATCGGCATTTCCCTCGAAATCTTCGTCGTCATCATCCCCATCGTCGTTGACTTCCTCGTCCTCCTCGTCCTTATCACCCTCGCCCTGATCGTCATAATCTCCATCATTCTCGTCATCCTAGCGTACGTCCAGCAAAAGGTGTTAGTGTCCATCATGGATATCTACCAGGCATTCCACACAGAAGTTACCCACCTCCAGAGTCCCCGAATAGAGCGCGGACAACCCGATCTGCTCCTCTCCGTCATCATCCTCGTCGTCATCGCCATCATCACCCGTGGCCGAATTCTCCTCTTCATAGTCGTCGTCGCCATCATCCTGCTCATCCTCGTCATCCCCCGTGTTCTCGTCCTCGTCGTCGCTTTCATCCACGGAATCCACTTGTTCCTCCTCCTCCTCCCCCTCCACCGTGCTCTCGTCCTCGTGGTCGTCCGCGGCGTCGTCGTTGTCGTTCTCGGCACTGTCCTCGTCTTCTTCGTCCTCCTCGGGGGTCGCGTTGCCCACTGGGTTCTCGGTCACTTTCGGGTTGACCTTGCTCGGGTCTGCGGTCTTGGTGCGCGCCGGGTTGTCTCCACTTTGTGCGATCTCTGCGGTTGCCTGTTCCGAGACCAAGATCACAATGACACATTCGTTGGTAGCCATTCACACATGTATAGCCCAGTCCGCCTTCCCGCGTCCTTCAGGCGGTAGGCACCGCGCCGCAGCACGCCTCCCCCACCACCACCACCAGTCAATCTCCATTGGCTTTAAGCTTACCGTCATTTTCCTAAACCTTGCGCCTGTTAGCTGGTTGGGTTGCCAGAGACCGAGGGGATGTTTTCAACGACTCGAAAAGACTGACCCCGTCTTGGTTGGGTTCACGAAAGCGGTGCGGAGCTTGTGCACTCTTGAATTTAGTATAGTTTTACGTGTCAAGGGGGAGGGAGCAGGGAGGAGTCAAGGGAGGAGGGGAGGAGCACTTGGAGGAGAGGAGGGGGGAGCTCCCGCCCCTTCATATCCGGCCACTCCACTTTCCATGGGTTGGCCCAGCGTGCGATGGAAGAGTTGAGTGTCGTAAGTGATGCATGCATTATTGGAGGTCTGGCGACCGCGCCGATCTTTTCCGGGGATGCAGCTTTTCTTTGAAGATTCGAAACATATTCAGTTTGAGATTCCAATCCCAAACTGGAAAGGGACTCCCTCTATTTAAGTGGATTTGCTGACACAAATACCTCGCATATATGCGATCGACACCTCAAAGGTAATTGAAATAGTTGGTTGAAGGTCCAATCGTACCTTGGTTACACTTTCTTGGTCACACTGCAAGTTACACGTAATGAGTGTACCCGCAGGGCTTCCACATGCACGCATGCATTCCTGCTTCAACAAGCAAGCGGTACACGTTCATGTACATGCAGTGGTGATCCTTACGTGGACGCATCGTCGCCGTGTCGACGGGATGGGAAGGCCACAGACACTAATAGGTTGGATATTCGGGCACCGTCAGCATGGCGGGGCCTACCGTGGTCTCGCCCGTGTTCCCCATGGTGCTCGTCATCACGGGCAGGCTGTCCTGGTACACGCTTGAGGATAAACTGGTGCGAGAAACTGCGCGGTCCTCGTCGGTAATCGCCGTTCCGTCGCCGTCGGCGGCGCTGAGGTCGCTCTTGCTGCCTGGAATCGCAGTCAACGAGCCGTGTGGCACGATCAAGCGGAGCAAGTTCTCAAACACGTGCATGCACTCATCTTCCGTCGTCAGCGTTCGAAGTGGCGCGAGCAAGAGGTAATGCATGGCCGACATCTGCGTGTGAGCGTATTGCTGCGCCCACTGGGATTGGCGCTTGCGCAACAGATCAAGCAACAGCGTGCCCCACAGGCGCTCAATGGGTTCATCGCTGTTCGCTTCCGTGGTACCGTGTTCGTCGCCGCGCATTCGCTGCGCCATCGTGCGATACGCCTCTGCGACCACATTGAGCGCGGTGCGGAACAACGGACGTGACAGCAATGCCTCGAGTAGCGCCTCCGAGCTCAGTGACAGCAGGTCACAAGCGGTGGCAGTGCGGATCGTGGCTCGACTCACTGAGTACCCAAGCAGACCGCTTTCGCCAAAGCAGTCACCACTGTGAAACACCGTGGGCAAAGTGCCCAGCGAGTCGGTCACGAGGCATCCCTTGACCACGAAGTACATCTCCCGCATGATTGCGCCTTCGACCACGACGCTCTCGTCGCGTGGGTATCCTTCGTACCGCAGTCGTGTCGCGATGGTTTCCATCAGTGCGACCAACTCGCTGTCACCTGCTGCTGTTGAGGTCGATGACACTAACGAAAATGACCGATCAACAAAGCCGCGTAGTGAGCGCGCGGCGATGTGCTGCACCACGTCGCGACGAATGCTCCCCGGTAAATCGTCGAGGATTGCGCGGTAGTTGACGCCCTTATGTGAGCTCCAGAGATTGGTCAAGAAGGCGCGTGCCCGACGATGAAGCCGTACACTCACAGCGCGGCGTTCAAGGTAAAGCGCGACAGCAATATGGCTGTTGCGGAACTCGACCTCGTTGCCCATCCGCGCCACGTAGAGATGTGCGAGCTCAGCGACCAATACAGCCAGTGCTAGCAAACCGAGTACAGCTACAACCAGAGCGAACACGTACTGCACTTCGCTTTCCGGTTCGAACGTGGCGCCACGTTTGGTAAACGCGGTGACGGCATAAAAGAGCGAACGGAGCACGCGGAGCGTAAGAATTTGCGACGATGGATGTTCTGTCGGTGTCAAAAGATGCAGTGCCTGTGGCGGCCCCCATCGCGCCCATTCATTGGCGTGGCCGCCGTCTGCTTGTTTCACGTCGAGATGAGCAAGAAGAAAATACGCGCAGGCGGTCCAGTAGATGGCCACAGCGAAAAGCGTGCAATATGTGGTAAAGCGGTGGTTCTCGTAGCTCACACTGCGGCGGTGGATTTCATCGATATAATGCGCAAAATTCACCATTTTGATGCACCGATTGAGGCGAAACCATGGGGACTCGATAAACTCGGCTAACATATAGTCGAATGGGAATGCAGCGAGTGCATCCCAGTGCAAACGTTCTTGGCGATACGCTGCATGGTGACGACGCTCGTAGAGTTCTAGTGAGACGTGGGATTCTTTCAAGTTCCAATTGACCCAGAGATCACCGAAAAATACTAGTTCACAGAGCAACTCCAGAAATCGCAACGTTACCGGCAGCACTGTGTATCGCGCCATCGCGTCAAACGTGAGTCTATAGGGAATGGAAAGTGCCATGAATAGTGTGCTGAGTGCCGTCAGCTTAAGCCACCGCAGGTGAGTCCGGCTTTGCACGTCTGTACAGCGCAGGAGCCTGTCAATCCATAACTCAGACGAGATTGCAGGAGATGTAGCAGTGAAATTGGAAGTTGCGGAGGGAGAAGCGAGCGAAGGCAGCGAAGAGGATTTTGAAGTTGAAATGGGGGCGGTCGGTACAGCGGATGCAGACGTCAATTCTTCAGTCACCACTGAGTCTGACCGAGTCATCGCCAACGGTGAATTCACCGAATTCGGTACGGCTGTCATTCTTCTCGCAATCTCTACGGGAATTGGCAACGATCGGTGACTCGACACACGACGTACGATTCGCTTGGACGTGTTGCGCAAGCGTGCAGAGAGTCGATGAGGTGGAGCCCGCATTCGGAAAGGTTTACTTTCATCATTTCTCACCTGACCATCGGGTGTATTCTCCATGGTGTTGTCCCTTAACTCATCAACGATACCTAACTCACTGTGATCGCCACGGCGGTCATTCATGTCAGGCAACGCCATGGCGGCGGCCATGGCAGTAGCTGTGGCCAAAGCGTCAGCGTTGGCGGCATCCTTCTCGAATCTTAGTTGCTTGGAAACGTCGATGGAGGGAGCTATTGTAGTCCGGCGATCTCTGTGCGGGTTTATTTCTCTCTGCTGGTTTGTGTGCTGCGGTCGATGTTGGTGTTGCTGTCTCTCGCTATGCTGCTGTTCGGCCATGTTCAAATTGCGAAAATGTTGTTGCTCTTGCTGGATACTAACGATACGAAGCACACGTTTTTTCCACTCAGGGTACCGTTCGAAAACAAGTTCGAGCGACCGCCGAGACAACTTGTACAGCACACATGAAGTCTTAGCCAGCGCATGTGCAGACCGTGGCTTGCTCGTAAATAATGCCACCTCGCCAAAGTAGGACCCTGCTATGAGTTCGTTCACCTTCTTCATCGCCACCACATTCGGAGTCCCAGTCGCCCCCTGACGCAGTGGCCCAGAACGTGAAGAAGATGTTGCCGATTTGCTTTGATATGGACTCTGTGAGCTTTGGCTACTACTTAGGTCACTCTCTTGCTGCTTGGCTTTATGCTGTTGATTTTGATTTTGACGTGCATACTGTGCGATGGTTCCGGTGTCGCTACTGATTCTGTGAAGCGTAGCCGCCGGTACGAGAACCTCGACAACACCAGTGAAGATGAAAAACATGTCACTCCCCGTCTCTCCGTATCGACACACAAAATCATCCTTGACCACGAGCACCTGGCTAAACTGTGCTACGAGCATGCGCGTTACAGTGGCCTCCATACCAGCCAAGAACGCCACTTTGACGATCATTGGTTGCAAGTGCACGAGCCGGATGTCCGTGAGCAACGACGGTGGTAGACATATCTCCAGCAACGGCTCTTGAGTGATCGAGTGAAAACGCTGGAACAGCAAATAAGTTTTTAGCTTGTCTGCGAGAGGGGCCGGCAACCCAAAATGTGCTAGTAAGTGGCGCAGTGCACTGAGCTTGCACGTGAACAACCTCGTCTCGGTACCCACTAACTCTACGACGTCCACGAGACTACCAAGAATATACGCGAACAGAGCGAGCCCACAAAGCATCACAAACGCGGAGAAGGCATCGTGTGATGCCAAGATGGGCGTGCCTCCGGTTGCGGAGCCAGACATGACACCAAGAGACCAGAAACTGGCAGCCAGGTACTGATGAACACGGCGTGTGCTGCCCAATCGCTCGTAACTTGGGGCCCACGGATCAGGATTTGCCAGTGAAGACCAGCGAAAGCTGAACCAAGCGCAACCCAAGGCGTGTGCAAACAACATGGTCCAAAAGAAAAGTCTGAACACTCGTAGCTCTTGGGTGCGGTTTAGATACTGCGTCTCGAGTGAAGACAGTACACTCACCGCTTGTGGCAACCGCAGCAGCTTGTTGGTATTGAACAGGCGTAGAAATGCACCATCCGACGACGGTGCGCTCCACGCCACTAGATAGCCTGGGAGCAATGCAAGCACCGAGAACAGACATATCCGCGAGCACCAAAAGCGGCGTTGTAATTCGGGAACGTCCATGATTTTGTTCCCGAAAGCGTAGCAGCCGATTCGACCGTGCACGACACCCAGGTCCAGCGCGAAGATTGTTTCCAGCAGAACTGTCAAAACTATGGAACGCGCACGCGCGTGGGGCAGTACACCAAAGCCCAGTTCATACGTTACCTGTGCGCATTGTACAACGATAAGTACGGCCACAACACGCTGCCACATTGTCGTGTTCACAGCGTCCGGATCAAACACGACCTCGGCATCGCTAGCTGCATTGAACACACGTGCGAGCAAAGACCGATGTGCAGGCGGATGTGATGGAAGTTTCCCAGTGGACGATGGTTTTGGTCCGCTGCGTACGACCGGTTTTATGGTGGCGTGTGAGGCAAGTTTCCCATCCATGAGCCGTGTTTCGAGTGACTTCAGCGCCATGGAGAGCGTGGTGAAGGTCTGGTGCATGGCCGAGAGATGTTCGCGCGCCACGAAAAGTAACACGCAACCGCTAATAGCTGTCACACGCTCGGCATAGCTAACCGCGCTTTCGCTCAAGTGAAGAGCTGCCGTGCCAAAGAACCCACCTTTTGGAATCCTGCGCGGTTCACCACCGTTGATGATTCGACACACGTCGCCCTCGATCAAGAAGAAGAGTCCACTGGCGTAATCACCTTGTCGGTACACGATCTCGCCCTGACCATAGAGAATGAACCGCACATTATCCACGAAGACGGCTTCAAGCGCGGGGAGTGAGGGTCGCACCCCTTGAAGAAGGGCTAAGGTTTGCAAGGCTGGTGCACACATAGCACGCACGACCTGACGTTTGATGGTCTCAGGCAGTTCATTCAGGAGCTCGCCCACGAGGGCGCCACGGTGCACGGCCCACCAAAAGTCCAGAAATGCGTTCACCCGGTGCAGAAGGTCGAGTGGCGCATTCTGCGAGTAGAGGAAATGCTGGATGCGTGCTCGTTTGGCCAGGAATTCACGCTGCTCAAATGCGGAGGTGGTGAACCACTTGTGAATCAGATCGACAAGCACAACCGGCGTCACGACGCCCACCACAAGTCCAGCCAGTGCCGCCACCAACTGCCATGTGGATGATTTCGCCGACAGAGCATGGGGGCGGCCCAGTGTGGTGAGTGTGGTGGATGCAACAAACAGTGCGTGCACATATAGCCGGCTAGGTGCCATGGGTAATGTGTTGTTATCCGTATTGGCGTCAATGCTGAAATTTGCATTCCAGTTGTCAATTCCTTCGAGACACACGATCGCGTAGAATCCGCACGCCACGAGATGCAGAACCATTAACACCACTACTGTAAGGAACACCACACGTTGGCGACGGGTCATGGGTGTTTGAAGGCGCTGGTATTCGGTCACATGACCTGGTAGCCGCCACACACGGAGCAACCGTACAAGCGACATTACCGACATGCGTGAAGCCGAGGAAGTCAGCAGCGAAATGGAACCATACGGAATCGCAATGAAAATATCGAGAAGGAAGCCGCGCTGGTGCACGTAGCGATGCATCGCACGCCGTGGGCAGCGAACCAGCTCCAGATCAGAAGTGCGAAACTCAAGTTGTGCCGTGATAAAGAGATCAAGGAGCAGTGCAAGGTCTGCGAGAACGTCAAGTGCAGCGGTGGCCAAGTTGGAGGGTAGTGAAAAACTGTGCTGAAGCGGAACTGAGATGTACAGGTAAATCAGTACGACTTGCAAGACGAACAACCATCGGCGATAAAACCGGGATGCTAGTGGGATGCACGTGGGTAGCAAAAGCATTGGCAAGGGCCACAGTAATGGATACACAGTCACAAGCGAGATCACTGGTGGTAACGAGTCTGTCGACGGATTGCTTGCTATCGTTGACCTCGCCGGTGGGGAAGGCAAGGAAGCTGCGGATAGAGCGCGTAGGAGCCAAGTCGGCTTGGTCTCGACCAAGTTGCTCTGTGGACCGCTGCGGGGGGTCGATCGCATGGTTTGGCTTCGTTGCAACACTTTCGACTTCTTGGCGGTCGTAGACTCTTCAATATATTTGGCATCATCCCCATTACCAGCTGGGCTTGCTGGGTCAGAGGCCAGGCCTTCACGGTGCGACACTGAGAAATTACTCGCTGATTGCGAACGCACCCGTGAGTGAATCCGCCCAACGTCACGCGTGAGTGATCGTAAACGTCGCAAACTACCTACAGCGGCACCGAGGCGTGGCGATGGCGCGGCGGGCGCTATTGTGTTTCGATCATCGGTCATCACTGAGCACAGCGTTGACAGCATAAAGTCATCGCCTGAAGCTCCTCCGTCAGTATTGCCCTCAACTGCTCTTTTCTCACTGGTATGCATCGCATCGGTGGCTGGTGTCGTGGGTACCCCCGCTCGTGCCTGTAGCTGGCGGTTGGTGGTCTGCTGTTGGCGCATAAGCTTCTCCACTGTGCGCGCGATGAGTGCGGCATAAAGCGGGTACCCTTCCAGCACACGCTCGACGTGGAACCGAGTGAGCTTGTACAGTGTAGTGAACGAGGCCGTAATGACTGTAGCCGTGCGGGGGCGTCGCGAAAATACCGAGATTTCGCCCACAAAGTCACCCTTGCGCAATTCACGCACCTTGATACCGCCTGGCACTAGGACATGGAGCACACCGGAATGGACTACAAACATACAGTCACCTGGGTCGCCAGCTGCGAACAACTGGTAGTCGGCGGGCAGTGACATCATTTCCAGCAAGCTCGTGACAGCTGTGATAAAGTCGATGTGGCATCCCCGGAAGAGAGGGATCCGCATCACCGTGTCGCGGAGTAACTCGACCTGAATATCCTTGGCGATCGATGGGCACAGCACTTGAAGCACTTCACGGTCGTGGCACTCCGCATCCGCGTAGTAGCGCTTGACGTAGGCCAGTGCACTGGCCTGCACATCCTCTGGGACACGGTAGTAACCAAGAACGTGCGTGAGCTGATTGAGCGTGGCCTCGGCGCGTGCTGTCTGTCGGTTCTCGCTTGTCGAGAGCACAAAGAGCACCGCACAGGCATACGTGAAGAGCGTTAGTCCGACAAGCAAAACGGAGAGCGTGAAGGCAAATTGCAGAGGCGTCTGAGGTAGGGCACCATCCCCATCCCCACCACCCGAGAGCAGACCCAACGTCCAGTGCAATGCGTGGAGGTAGTGGTTCGTCGCAGATAATCTCAACGAGGAGGGCGGTGGTGGGGGCAACCAGGACAGACCATTGATGGAATCACTGCTACCGCTGGTTTTGTTGTTGTTGTTGTCCATATCTGGAGCAAAACCAAATGCGAACCGCGCGCAGGTGAGGATATGTGTCACAAAGCTCGTGATCACGACCAATTTGAGCAGTTTGAGAGCGACAAAGTGCTTGGCATAGACGTCTTCCACCGTGGCGATAAAACGAGGCAGGCGGTACACGCGCAGAAATTTGTGCACATCGAGCCACGCAAGTGATAATGTGCTGATGTTATGGTGTGCTGTAATTGACGGGAACAAGTGCGTAGTTGACGGGGACATTCGCAGCATGGCCGGTACGATCACTGGTAGTGGAAGAAGCGTGAAAGCATCCAACAAGAATCCACCAGACCTAAAGTATTTGGTGCGCGAAACGTGGATATCACGGAGAAGGGCGCCATCCTCGTTAACACCCGTATTCATTTGCACGTAAACGTCGATGGCAAAGAAGCATTCGGACGTGAGAAACGCGATAACCTGTGGTAGTTGTGAAATCGGCTCGATGTCATTGAATGGGATCGAGACAGCCACTGGGAGAATGAAAAACTGGTAAAGCATCGCAACCAGCAGGATTTGGTTCCAAACATGGATGAAAGTCGAGTGTGGGTCCCAGGCATTGCGACGTTCGAAGAGGGATCCGTTTGCACCGTTCGCACGGGGTCTGGGTTGACTCTGTAGGCTGCGTGCTGGGTCGCCAGGTGCAGATACGTGAGTGATGTCACCCACAGAGGGCGTTGGATCCGAAGGGGGCATGTCTATGAATCAAGTGTCGTTGATGATCGCGTGGTGTGGTGCAAGCTGTTGATCGGGGAAGAATGGATCGTGTGGTACACCACGATATGAAAGGTCGTTACAAGTGACCACTCCAAAGATTTGCTTTGGCACCATGGATGCCAGTAGTGAGTTGGCACATCCTTTCCTCCTCACATCTTTTCCTGAACTGACGCATTGGACTGCAACCTTGTCGTTTCCAATGGGACAATAATCACTTGCTGTGTATGATCTTCGACTCGCATGAAGGGGAATCGACATTTGCGGATGCAGTGTTGACCACTTGATTAGGGGGCTACTTTGATCCACAGGTTGGGGGGGGGGGGGGGGGG
>JAADWT010000144.1:0-32728 GCA_023336285.1 Pythium grandisporangium
CCCCCCCCCCCCCCCCCCCCCCCCCCCCTCCCCCTCTGTTGCTAAAAAGGGTCGGGGTCACTTTGTTCCGGAGTAGAGCGGGTGGGAGGGCCGTGAAAGGGGAAACGAGCGCGAGCCACGGGCGAAGCGAACGCCACGCAAAAAGGAAAGAAGAGGAGGGAGACGACGGATATTGCCGAGAGTGTTGGTCCGCGACGGCAGGTCCTCGGTGCTCGGAGCTTGGTGCTTGGTGCCGCCATTGAAGTGAGCGATCGCTAGTGACGAAGACGACGACTACGACGACTACGACGTGTAGTATTAATACCTAGCGGCGGATCCAAGGGCATTGAGTGCCATCCGCGGGAGGGATCGGTGATCAGTGATCAGTCGGCTCTGTGACGAGGCCATCACATAGACAACGCGCAACGCCAGCGAGTTGCACGAGGGTCTCGGTGCGGCAGCTTAGCCTAGATTCCGAGGAAGGAAGAACGGTGACGCACGAGGACGGGGATACTCTAATACAGCTACCACCTCCTCTGCGCAATGGACACATACAACAACAGCAACAGCAGGGACAGCGGCAGGGGCAGTGGCAGTGGCAGTGGCAGTGGTAGTGGCAGCAGTACAAGCAGTGGCGAGCGTGCGACGGGAGCCAGTGATCCGGTGATGGAGGAAGATTCGCTGGTAGTGGCGGAGGACACGTCGAGGGCCATGCAGTCGGAGCCGAAAATGGTGGATACAGACGATGACGCCAGCGCGACGAGTGCGACGGTAGACGGCGACAAGGACGCAATGCCTAGTAGCGCCGATGGCGAGCAGGAGCAGAGCAACAACTCGGTTGATGATAATGATGATGTCCATCGTAGCGGCAATGGTGCCGCTGTGGGCGGTGAGGAAAGTGGAGTGGATGCGGCGCCACGTGTGCCTGGGGGCGAAGATTCGGCGCATCCAGGAGATGATCAAGAAACAAACAATGAGACCACTGTAGATGACCGTACGTCAAGGCAGGCCACTGCCGCGTATCCGACCCACGGATTGGCGCGGGGGCCGTTGCCTGCTGGCGAACATGGAAGCAGCAATGGAGGCGTTCCTGCTGGTGCGCGGACATCACCCAGTCGACAGATGCAGTTTCCATACGCGACAACGAATTTTGTCGCACCCACACCGACGCCGATCCGACCTATTCCCGGTGATCCACGGGCGGGACAGCATCAACAGCATCAACAACAACAACAACAAGTGCAATCGCAGGACGGACCGATGGATCGCGGCGATGCACCCCAAGCACAAGCGTTTACTGCATCGACGCGTATGTTCCAGAACCCGACTGATTCGCAATCGTTTTATCGGCATCCCCACGAAACACCGGCTAGTGTGGGGATGTCGACGGGTGCCCCGACGTCCACAATTGATCCAAGTTCGTCTTCATTCGAAGCTCAATGGAATCAAAGCGCAGGTGGTGTTGCAAGTGGTGCCGTGGATCAAAAGTGGATGCAACCAGTGACACAGCCGCCAGTGGGCCAAGCGAACACAGGAACTTCTGCGGCGGTCGCAGTAAACATGTTCCCGGCGCATTCCTTAATACCGCAACGCATTGACGAGCATATGTACGCATACGATCCTGCTGTCTCGACAAAGCTTTTGTCGGTGGGGAAAGCCATCACAACCTCCAGCCAGTCTGCGTCATTTGCCATCGACGTACTCCGTGCATCGACAGAGCGAGCAATCGGTGCCTATGGATGGCGCATGCCGTATCAACCCCACGAGTACGAAGTGCTACTACAGAAAGGATCGATTGGGCTCTGCATGAACATGAGTGTTCGAATGGGCTGTGTGTCGGTTACAAGTTTTCGACGACCTGATGGAGGAATCATTGGGCCTGCGGAGGCCAGCGGTATGATTCACACTGGGGATGATTTGGTTGGAGTGGATGGCTTCTTGATCCAGACACCAGAAGATTTCAAGAAAGTTGTAGGTCGACTAAAATCGCTTCGTCCTGTATTGTTGCGGTTTCGACGCCCTGAGAATAATGCTCCAGTGGAAAGTGTTTCACCAGATGCGATGTCATACCGTCGAGGAACCCGCATGTCCATGGTTGGATTAGATAATTCTGAGTTGTTCACGTCGGGGATGTGGCACATGGGCGTTCGATACCTTTCACCGAATCGGTGGGCTGCTGAACTGCATGTTGATGGGGGTGGGATTCGTCGACTTGGTGTGTTCATGACCGAGCGCGATGCTGCTATTGTGTACAATCGCTACATTCACCAAACATATGGACCCAGCGCAGCGCATTTTATGAACCCAGCAGGAAGGAACTCGACAGCAGACTCCCAATCTGGCGGACTTCCCGTGGTATTGTCTAATGTGCGTGAGATTGCGCCCCTCCAGCGCCCTCAGCGACGCCGCTCCCTCAAGGCGGATTTCTCAGTGGAGCAAAAAGAGCAACTACGGGCCCAAATCATGGTATTCAAATTTACATCCACGGGTGGCGTGATTCCAAACGATTTGTTGTCGCGGGCATTGAGGTCCACGGCTCATGCGAATATCCAAGACGGAGCTGACAAAAAGAAAAGGAAGACTTTCGCTCCGAAACCTGTTGTCAAACCTCTCAAGAAGAAAGCAAACCGGGGGAAAAGGAAAAAGAAGGTACATTCGGATGAGAGCGATCAGGATAGTGATTCTGATCGCGCTACGTCCAAGCGTCGGTCATTGACTCGCGAGATAACGCCATCGCGTCGTTCTGGACGCCATGTTGGTAAAATTAAGAAAACGTATGTGGAGAAGGAAAATGACTCTGATTTCGAGGTTAGCGGCGACGAAAAGGCACACGAGCAAGTGGAAGAAGTTCAGCAACCTAAGGGTCCCCAGATTGACAAAGTCGTCGGTGTACGGTTTTACAAGGAATCGGCCGATTCACGCCAAATCACGATGCAATTATTGGTGAAGTGGAAGGACGTATCATACTTGCACCTTAGCTGGCTGACAACAAATGACATTGAGGTATTTGGGCATCACTCAATCATGCGCATGCGTCGCTATCTCCTAAAGCACAGTCGTGACGTGGAGCATGCACGAGAGAACGTCGTGGTTGGTGAAGAGCGCGATTTCAGTGCGTATTTCAGCGAAACATTCTTGGAAGTGGATAGAATACTTCAAGTGAAGGAAGCTGAGGACCCGCAAGAAGCAAACCCGTACAAGAACCATGGTGCAGGCGAGGATGGTACACTGGTGATGAAGAAGGGTAACAAATATCTGGTAAAGTGGCGTGATCTTAGTTACGTGGACTGTACTTGGGAGTGGGAGGATGAGCTGACTGACGATCGCAAGATAGCTGCGTTTCATCGTCACAATCACCCTCCGATCGTGAATGGAGCGCATCCTGCAATGCTCGAAGACCAACGTCCAGATCCGAGTTCGTGGGCAAAATACCAAGAGTCACCGGTTTACAATTCCCAGAACACTCTTCGATCTTATCAACTTGAAGGCCTTAATTGGCTCGTGTTTTGCTGGTACAATCGCCGGAATTGCATTCTTGCAGATGAAATGGGCCTCGGAAAGACAATCCAAGCCACTTCGATTCTGGAGCACCTTCGTCAGCGAGAACATATTCGAGGGCCTTTCCTCGTCATTGCACCACTGGCTACGTTAGGGAATTGGAAACGCGAGATTGAAACGTGGACAAGTATGAATTGCCTGGTGTATCATGATTCGGAAGGTGGTGCTGATATCCGTGGTTTCATTCGCGAGCACGAATTCTACTACTCTAATGATATGTATAGACGGCGAGGCATCTACAAGTTTAACGTGCTGGTGACATCGTATCAGACACTGATGGCAGACGCTGAATATTTGGACTCGATTCACTGGCGATATGTCGTGATTGATGAAGCTCACAAGCTAAAAAACCGCGAGGCGAAGCTTTTACAGTGTTTGCACACATTCACGTGGGACTCATGCCTTTTGATGACCGGAACTCCACTACAGAACGGTGTGTACGAATTGTGGTGCTTGCTGAATTTCATTGAACCGGATAAATTCCCGAGTCAACAAGAATTTTACGATGAGTACGGTGAGTTAAATACGGCAGAACAAGTTGCACAGCTGCACGAGCAACTACGTCCGTATATGCTTCGTCGCGTCAAAGAAGATGTTGAAAAGAGTATTCCGCCGAAAGAGGAGACCATCATTGATGTAGAACTCACTACTCTACAGAAGAAGTACTATCGTGCTATTTTCGAGCGAAATCGGTCATTTCTCAACATGGGTAGCACTGGAACAGTGGCAAACCTGGTGAATGTTGAGATGGAACTGCGAAAATGCTGCAACCACCCATTCCTTATCCGAGGAGTGGAGGATAAGGAATGCGGGAATTCTGATGAGCAGTACCGTGCGAAAATTTTGGTTCAAGCCAGTGGCAAAACCGTACTGCTTGACAAACTGCTTGTGAAATTCCGCGCAGAGAAGAAGAAAATTCTTATTTTCTCGCAGTTCAAGATCATGCTTGATATTATTGAAGACTTGTGTCAACTACGTGGGTACTCAATTGAACGAATGGATGGCTCCGTACGCGGTAATTCTCGGCAAGCTGCGATTGACCGTTTCAACAACCCGGATTCTGACACCTTTGCGTTCTTGTTGAGTACAAGAGCCGGTGGTGTGGGCATTAATCTTATCGCTGCATCAGTGGTCATTCTCTTTGACAGTGACTGGAATCCACAAAACGATCTCCAAGCTGTCGCACGCTGCCATCGTATTGGTCAAACCCAATCCGTGAGTATCTATCGCTTGGTCACAAAGAAGACATATGAAGCACAGATGTTTGACATCGCGTCCAAGAAATTAGGTATGCACCATGCTGTTTTCGAAACCGGTGGTGTTCGAAACGAGTTTGACGGTGATGATGAAGGCGGCAACATGATGTCTTTGATGTCATTGGATCGAGAAAAAGTCGAGATGATGATTCGATACGGAGCATACGCTATTATGGGCGAGGAAGATGAACATGACCCAGAGAATCGCGCAATTAACGAGCTGGATATTGATCAACTCTTGTCCTCAAGTCGAACTATTCGCTATGATCCCAGCAATGAAGGAAACGGAGATGATGGTGAAAACGATAGCAAGCAATCCACAGTGTCACAAAGTAATGCCCTATCCTTTTCGAAGGCCTCCTTTACTGCCGAGTCGTCTGATAGTACGATTGACTTCAATGACGAACAATTTTGGGAAAAAGTTCTTGGACCCAAAAAAGTTCAGCTCCTCATGACAAAAGTACAAGAAGGGTCGTTGTCATCTGCGTCCGAAGGCAGTATCAAGGAGTTTTTGACTGAGCTTCGGCAACTTGCGCGAGAAATTGTTCGAGAGCGCCAGCGAGGAGGTACAATGGCTGATGCCGATCAAGTTATGTCGATTCTGATTGAATTGAAAGTGACTGGTCCCATCGTCAAAGGAGTGATTAATGTCCGCGAGGTAGCTTCTGAATGGCTGGATGTGATTGAACGGCCCAAACGTCGCAGGAATCATGATGCTGAGAGCGAACTGATGTACCTTGAATTTCTGGACGGAACAAAGAGCCTTCCGACAAAAAAGGCGTCATCAGGGGGTCGACGCTCGAAGTCTAATGGTGGTGCGAGACGGCGAAAATCATTAGTTGGAAGCGATAATGAATTTGATCGTGATGAAGAAGACGAGGCACCTACTCCACCCCGAAAACCAAAACGCGTGAAACTTCCGTCAGCTACGACCGCAAGCGCCTACAAATCGGGAATTCGTATCGTTGTGAAAAAGGACAAAATGAGTGACACATGCTCACTTGTTCGTGTTTACTCCAGTCTGAAGAAAATTCAGCGATTGCTGTTGATTCATGAATCAACACCCGATTCACCCAGTGCGCAGAAGGATGCAGACGTGGAAAATGGAGTTGGCGATAGTGACAGTGGAGGAGAGGAAAAAGGTGTCGCCTCGGAAGCTGAAGACGATGATGACGTTGAACTTGATGACGATGACGATGAAGAGGATGATGACGACGACGACGATGATGATGATGACGATTATGAGTCGAAGCCACGCCAACGCCGAAAAAAGAAAAGCAAAGTTGGTTCGTCAAGCAATTCAAAGCGAAATTCTCGAAAAGGATCCGTTGACCCTCAAGATGACGAAGAAATGTGGTGCCGAGTGTGTTTCAGTGACCAGGGTTTCATGGATGACCCAATTGTGCAATGCGAGCGATGCAACGTGGCTGTGCATAAGGTGCGATTCTATCGGATGATCTCTCAGAGTCTTTTTTGCACATACTGACCACATGTTTGTGTGTTTACGTTTCGTAGTACTGCTATGGTATAGTCAAAGTCCCAGAAGGTGATTTGCCGTGGTTCTGTGACTATTGTAGCGTATTACCTGGGTCTGCGTCGGAAGCGGTGAGTATATTTGTATATGTGAGCGATGCTAGTTGCCACCTTTGTGATTCTTACTAATGCTGTGTTGTTCCCAAACCTAGACTTGTGCACTATGCCCCTTGAAGCGAACGACGAGCGCATTCAAAAAGACATGCGAGGGTGATTGGGTGCATGTAGTTTGCGCTCTGTGGGCACCTGGTGTCCAATTCTCGGATGTTGAGAGCATGCGAGATGTAAGAAACGTCCCGGAAGCAATTGTCGAAACGAGGGGGGGGCATTGCATTGTTTGCAATGCCAAGGATGGATGTGTCAAGTGCTTTCGCGGGTCGTGTCCTACGCATTTCCATCCACTGTGTGGGCGAGAAAGCAAAGGCAAGTTCGATATGTACATGAACGACTCGGGTCAGCTGCGTGCGTATTGTCCGAAGCATCGATCCCGCGCTAAGCGGGCATGACCAGGCACGCGCAATAGCTAGAAAATAGCTATATAGAGAGAATCAAGTGGAATGAATGTAGGCAGCGATGGTAGTGCTGCACAATGTTGGATGTGCAAGAGCTTTTGTAAGATGATATTTCGAATGGTTGACTTTTGAGGTGCCATTGCTCAAAGTAGTTCAAATTCGCGCAAGGCACGCTCCAATTGTGAGTCAAATTGAGCAAGCCACGACTGGTCTAAGAATCGGTTCGATCGCTTCGACCACTCAAGATCGGTGAGTGCCGTCATAATATGTGGTAAGTAGAGCGTTGTATCTGCAGCCGCGTTCCCTCCAGTCGCTGTCTCTGTTCCTTTGAGTTTCCCAATGATACTGGATCTACCCGCGCCGCCTCTAGCAGTTCCCAGTGTTCGCGTTTCTGACGTAGAGTTATTTGGCACTCGTGATCGTTCTATTAGGTCTGCAATCAAGTCGTCACTCACGCCTGGAAGCTGTAATCGCGCGATGCTCGATTTTACTTGCGATACGCTCATTGCCATGGCTTCTCCGAGTCCAAGTGATCGCAATTCGTCCAGTATCCTTTGTCGGTGTTTTGTCAGCGCGGCATATTTGTTGGTGGCTTTCCCCTCGGTCAAGGGCTTTCGCGAGGGATGCAATTCTCGGCGTACTTGCTCGCGTTGGGCTTCGCTGCGACGCGCAACGCGCACTAATTCCTCGAATTCGTCGATATCGATGGACCCATTGCCGTCCTTGTCGATGTAGTTGATGAAATCGTGGGCTTGCGCGGACGACAGCTGGATATCCATCTGCGCCAACGTGTCCAGCATTTCATGTGGCGATATACTCCCGTTGCCATCAGCATCACAAAACCGAAACAAGTCAATGACACGCAGATGCTTGCGCTTCATGTACGTGTCGATTCGTTGCACAATTTCGCGAAACAGCGCCATCTTTTCCTGCGTTTTTAGATCCGTGGACTGGTATGAGCCACCAAACGCCTTATCGACCGCATTCTCTTCATTCATGGGGATTGAAATGGTCGCCAAGGGACGAGATGGGCTGTTCTCATGAGAACCCACAGACTCGTTGCCCTTCGATAAGACTGTGTTGGATTGCTTCAATCCTTCCACGCCAATACTGGCGCTAGTCTTTGGGAGCGAATCCCCAGAGTGTGGCTGGGTTCCTCGCCCGGAGGCAGAAAACCCAGCTGTGGGTTGACGACGCTTGATTTTAGATACAGTAGAAATGGCTGTCTTGCCGGGGATGCCTGGGATGCGAAGCTCCGGGAAGGTTGGCAGATGTGACAAACTAGGTCAAACACAACACCACAAGTGAGTATCCACAACGAAAGGCAATACAAACGCTGAAGCCGTTGCGTCGATTCTCGAGGCAGTAAGTACCTGTCCGTTGACCGATGATTGTTGCTAGTACTGCTGTCGTTGCTGCTAACAGATTTGCTGCTGGAATCACGGGCTTTCTTGCGAGACCCGCGTTGTTGCTTTTTCAAACGAGATGTGTCAAGTCCTGGAGGATCGGTTGTAGCTTGTGCATGGGCTAGCTTCTTCTTGAGGGATGCCTGCCATGGTTTCTCACTATCCGCTTGCTCATAGTTTGTCGAGTTGTCGGATTGGCTAATCAGAGGTGTGTTCGGATCCGTCACCATGGTCAAGTTCGCTAGTGTCGTGGGGCCTCGACCGTGCTGCTTCGTTTCTTCGCTGCGTTCGTCGTCCCCTTCGTTGGTCGAGGCTGAACCAGTGTCTAAGGTTTTCAACACACCCAGATCGGTGGTGGAACTTCGAGACCGAAAGCTTCCCGATCGCACTGCCATGGGGTCTAGTTTGCCGATTTGACTTGACATGGAGCGGAGGAGCGTGGGGCGAGCACTAGTAGCTATGGAGGCTACGTCTAAAGTACATCCTGATGGGGTCTTGGAAAGCCTCGGGCGCGATCCGGTAGGACTGTCGTTAAGTGTCGACAGATCTGGGAGCCCTGAGAGTGAGAGTTCAGCGTCACTGGAGCGTTCAGCGTTGACACGATCTCGCAGCGATTGAAGCCGTTGGGATTCCTCGAGGATGATTTTCATTTCGATGAGATCTTCTCGAGTTCCGCGGGCACCATGTTTTTTACAGAGCTTTTTGTCAGTTGAGCTCATTCGCCAGGACGACACCCAAAGCAAAATGCTGGTACGCACCTACTTGTTCTTCATCGCTGGGATCTTGTTCATACCGCAGTGTACACTGCTTCTTGCGTATGGCCACGATGGTCCCGTCATACACTTGCCCATTCGCAATGGTCTTCAGGAATTTGGTCCCGATTTCAATGACTAGCGGCCGGTTTTGAGCACTCCCGAGGCTTCGAACATGTGCCATCGCCGACCCAGAGGGATGTCGCTGCAGGCTGGCCGCGGCATCCGCTCTTCGCTTGCCCAGGCGCCTGCGAATGAAAGCGCGCACGATCGCCTGGACCAAGACTATCCCCTTTCGAAACGTGACGCCCGCGGTGTACAGCTGGGCGTCCCCCTTTTGGGTCACCTCACGCGCGGCTGCCTCCTTGGCGTCATCGTTGGAGGATTGGCACACGATGCAAAGCTGTTGCAGGAACTCATGCGTGTCTGGCACAGAGACGCCGGCCAGCACCTTGATCGGACTCACGAGCAGCAGGCACGAAATACTCTTGTCGTCGATCTTGGCCATCGCAAGCGAGACAAACGCGATCGCTCGCGTCAGGAAGGCCGCCTACAAATTGAAACGACACCACGAAGCAAAAACCAAGCAAACACAAACAAAAATGTTATTATTCACTGTCCGTCGCCAACGCAAGCGAGGCAAGGGGAGGATCAATCGCCACACACGAGGTTTGCATGCGTACCTTATCTTCTTTGGAGACGAGATCGGCAAAGCTGAGCTGTTGGTCCGTAAAAATGCCATGGTCGGCCAGCGTCTCGACCAGGAGCTTGTGCAGGAACGTGAATGGTGGCCGCGACAGCACACGCTTATTGATAGCCGTCGTGCGCACGACCGTCAATAGCGCATGGTAGGTTGTCTCCACGAGCGCCTCCAGGTCGGCTACTGGGTTGGCCATGGCGCGGTTTTGGTTCGTCAAACGTTCAGCAATATAAACTTGGCGGCAACGCTCGTCAAACCACAAAAGATGGATCCACCCGATGACGCTAGAAAGTGAGTGGTGAGCGACCGATCGCTGCCAACCGCTTCTTCAACACGCAGACCTCTCCACGATACGCTGTGTCGGCATCCCCCCACGTCGTTCCGTCGTTTAGCGAGAGCGACGCGGTCCGTACCATACACAGCAAGCAACGTCACTACGTGGGAAGAGCGCACAGGGCACGGTAAACGGCGTTTGACTCCCTCTATCATGCTGTGAACTGCTATTTGTGTCTAATCGTGTGCAGTACAGTGTCGTTCCCACAGACTATGGATCGATAAAATAAAAAATAAACTGGTCACCTCACCACCGCATGGCAGCTCATCGACCCACCCACCTCCTTGCACTAATGGCTCGAGCAATTCTTGGTGATAATGCTACCTGCAGGCGGTCGTGAGCGTGTGCACATTCACAACTGTGGGGAATTTGGCAGATCACACCACAAATGGCCTGCGTTCATGGGCCATCTTACGCGGGACGGCATGCCTCAGACTGGCCTGCGTGGGGGCCAGGAAACGATTCGTGCGTGGTGTCGCGGGTGGTCGACGACTTGCATGCGAGCTCGTGATCGAGAAGGTCGAGGTCCCAGCCACCGCGGCGACCCGCGCTTTCAATCGCTCACGGGCTGAGGCCGTGGCTGCCGTTGTCGTGGGTCGAAACGGTGCCGCCGTGGTCGCTCGCTTAGCGGTGCGGTGATGAAGCGTGTGCTGCGATAGTGTGGAGCTGACCTCGGAGCGGTCCGCACGGCTGCGTAGTGGCACGCGGCCCGGTGGCTTCCGCAAAAATGAGTCGAATTCGCTTCGTGTGTGGCTTCGAAAGCTCTGGTTGTTGTGGGTACTAGGTGGTGGTGCCATGGCTGGCGTGGCAATCTCTCGTCGCCTTGTCGATGCCACGGGTTGAGTCCCAGGTGCGGTTGTACTACTGGTGGTCTGTCGTGGTCGAGTCGGTAGCCGTTGCGAGGTACCTTCCACCTCACCGACAGGCGGCGTACGATGCATCCTCTCACGAGGAGAGGTGGGCTTCAGCACTGACGACAGGATATCCACGCGCTCGGGTGTGGCTACCGATCGAATGGGGCGACGTTCGCTGGGTTTACCATTGGTAGCGAGAGACCGACTTCCACCATGGAGTCGCGTGGTTGGTTCTGGTGTACGCTTGGCCTGCTGCTGCTGCTGTTGCTTTTGATGCCGTTGTTGTTGCTGCTGTTGTTGTTGTTGCTGTTGTTCCTGCTGCTGCTGAAGCAGTTTCTTCTGGCGCACACGAATTTTTTCGGATAGCTCGAGTGATTCCTGCAGCGACACACAATGCGCCTTCATCTTGGCGTAGGCGTCCTTCCATTTCCGAGCATCCTGGTACTTTCGCTCCAGTGCCTCCAGCGCCTTGGTGATCTACAAAACAGCAACCAAACAAACAAAATCAAAACCAAAACAATAACACAAAAAAACCACGAAAAAAAGGTCTGTCGGTCATCTTCCACCGCCATCCCCACATATTGACACGCGTCTTCCAGCGTCCAACCTGCTCAACCTCGAAGCGAAGCTGGTCACGCTCAACAGCTACAACCTGAAGCTCTCTCAACGCGCGACTGACATCACGCGTGGACCGAGTCGCCGAGCCACCTGAGGGCTTCCTGGTAGGTCCCGCAGCTACACTCCCAACACTGGTGTTGCCCACATCTCCACGGGAGGACATCTTCGCCATGCTCTTGGTCGTGGTGGGTGTTCGCATGCCCTCACGATGGCTGGCGGTGTCCCCGCGACTACGAATCCGAGTGGCGGTGGTACGACTTTCGGTCGTGGGCTTGCCCACGGGCTGCTGTCGCTTGAGTGTTTGCTCATGGCGAGCGATGTCGTCATGGTTCGCCTCGTCATCGGCTGGGTCATCAACTCCTGTCTCCTCCATTCCTTCCAGCACTCGCTCCAGCATCACCGGGTGCCCCTCGCGCTCACTGCTACCGTCGCGGAACGGTGGCGGCCTCCCACAGGAGGAGCTACTAGTGGAGGCACGATGACGCCTATGCATCACGGGCTCTGCCGCGCGAACGGAAGCCGACGCCGCGGTGGAAGAGGAAGAAGGTAGAATGGCAGGATGGCTACCAGTGGCTTGTACGGGTGACGCGCCCGTGGCTCGCAGGCGCTGCGTGAGGTTGGCGACATCGCGCTGCAGCTCGCCGAGCCGTGTCTCTAGCCGATTGCGGCGCCGATGCATGGTCGGATCTGTCGCATCTTCACCATCGTCATCGCCGTCCTGATCACCATTTGCATACCCATTCGCTACGTGTGGTCGAGGCCGGCGTGTGCTCAGTTGCTCGCTGTGTGGGTCCAGGAAGGAGACGGATACATGGCGCTGTTGGGATGAGGGTCGGCCTTCTTCCTCGCGGCGACCGCCGTTACGACCAACTGTGTGTGGGCTGCGGGGAGAGGCAGTGCGTCGCCGCCGCCAGCCCGCACGGTCGCCTTCGACCCATTCGCCATCCTCCTCATCTTCACCTTCTTCTTCCTCCCTTTCCTCCTCTTCCTCCTCCTGCTCCTCCTCTTGAGCTTGCACGTCCGCCATCCACTTGCCATTGCGCGCACGGTGCTGCTGGCCAGCCACCGCTGCCTTCATCCACGTCGCGCCGTCACCGCCACCGCCACCGCCACCGCCACCGCCACCGCCATCACCACGTTCATCTCGCATGGCGCCTCTCCAATCCGCCATCACAAGACCCCGTGGATTTTCGTAAACTTGTAAAAATCGAATGATTTTCGCCCAAATGCATATCTATAACTTACCGTGCATCGCCAAGGAGCCAATTCGAAAATATCAGGTTAGTATTTACGGGTCGGTTCCTAACGAGTACAAAACCTAGCGTTGGGGCGACCTTCGCGCGACCGTGGATCATGAAGCGTCACCAATAGAAATCATGTCAGACACACATTCACAGGCACATTCATATCGAACAAACGCGCATGAGCAAGAAGTCCACGCCATCAGCGGCGCCATTGGGCGAGGCGCCACCACGACTCACACTACGCGCCGCCGAGCCCGTCAGCTTGCTGGCCCACACGCAGCAGCAGGCGCTGGGCGAGAACTGGAAGTCGGCGCTATGCGTCACCTCGCTCTACGACTCGTACGTGGCGGTGCAGCACGAGAACGAGCAGCTCCGCGCGCGCGTCACCGAGCTGGAGCGTGCCCACAGCGTATGCTGCGCGAACGGTCAGGTCCACAGGCCAGATACCCAGCCATCTAGAGGCCAGTTAGAAGATGCCGCCGCGCTGGACGCCTGTCATCGAGAGATTCGACTGCTGCGTACGGAGAAGAGCCAACAGGCACTGCTCTTTGAGAAGAGTTGCGCACAGCTCATGCATGACCTCGAGTCGACACGCAAGCAGCTACATGAGCAGCTAACCAAGTACCAACACAAGTTCAGCATGGACCCATGTGCACCGCAGCGTGTGGCGTTGTCCACGCAGAAGCTGCAGGACGCACTGGACCGTGTCGTGCAGGAGAAGACGGAGTTGGGCATACAGCACCAGCATCTGCTGCAGCGTTGGCAGGAGCAGCAAGACCAGCATGACAGGCAGCTCACGCAGCTGACGACGGCGCGGAACGATCTGCAGCGCCAGTGTGAGGGCCAGGCGCTGCAACGGCTAGTGCTAGTGATGCAAAGGTGGACGCGGAATCGAGTCTCACGTGCATGGAGGCAGTGGCAGGTTGTCTCCGTCGCTACGCGCTGTCACGAAAGAACTCGTGCATTGGAGCAGCAGCGGGAGCAGAAGGCCAAGGCGACGCGTGACCACGTACGCCAACAACGCGCGAACAAGCTGATGCTTCAATTGCTGGTGAGATCCTCCAGGCGCCTATTTTCGAGATGGAAACGTTATTGCCAAGCACGAGCGGAACGGACACGGACGATGCGTGTATTCACCAACACAAGGAAAAGAGCTGTCATGGCTCGGGGTTTCACGATATGGAGTCGTTTCGCGCAGGTGGCAGGAGCATGGCGCAGTGGCCATGCCCTTCTCTTGGCGTTGATGCGGTCTCGTGCCATGAAGCGGGCGTGGCGAACCTGGGTGGTCGTCGCTGTCCGTATCGAGCTCACACTCGTGAAGCAGGAGCATCACCGGCTCGTTGACGGTGAGTATTCCATGCAAAAGACACGCGTACATGAGCTTGAGCTGCTATTAGCCAGTGCTCATGAGCGACTCGAATTGGTATCCAGACAATGCCAGCAACGTCAAGAAGAGATCACGCAACTCACAAGCTGTCATCGCAAACGAACCGCATTTGTGAGGAAACGATGGAGTGACTACCTCGTTCGGCGAAACGAGACTGATGTCCTGTGCGCTGGTGTGCAAGTCTGGCGGAGAGCTGTGCGGACACAGCTCGTGTTGAAAGCCAAGATCAAAGATCTTCACTCTCGACGGCAATTCAAGCAGGTCTGTCGCACGGTCGCACACTGGCAGCTGTGTATGTCTCAAAAGCGCCGTCAAGGCGAGCTTATGCGCCGTGCTCTGCAACGCATGCGCATTCTTTGTGCGTATCGTTGCTTTGCTGCGTGGCGAGACACCGTTGCTGCCAAGCAGACCCGTAGAGAGTCCCTGCAAGCCGTCATTCACCGGATGATGCATCATTCCTTGATCAACAGCTTTGCATGTTGGAGTGAATACCTCGCAAGGCGACGTACGCTTCGTGGTCAATTATCTCGAATGATCACGCTCTTGGAGAAGTTGACTACGTCGAAATATTTTCGACCATGGAAAGAGATCACAGAAGCCACCATCGCGACACGAGAACTAGAGAAACAAGAAGCTGTAGAGCAGGGATGGCGGCGACGCATGGAGGAATCCAAGCATCAATTGATTGTATTACGCGCATGCCTTGATGCGTGGCGAACTATGACTGCCAGGACAAAACGTTGTCAAAAACTTGCACTTAAATATGCTATCCGGTGGAGGAGAGGCACTTGTGGCGCATGCTTTGACGCATGGAAAGAGAAAATGGCACAACGACAGTGGGTGCGGGAGGCGCTTCGGCGTGTTGCAAGCCGGTGGGTCTTGAACAGTCTGCAAAAGGGCTGGGCGCGGTGGAAGATTGCGGCCGTCGTCATTTATCGTGAGACATCCGTACTCAATGTGCAACGCGACCGAGATATCCGTATTCAACAATTAGAACAAGAATTGACTCAAGCGCGCGAGAGTGAGGCGACAGCATGTATGACACTCCGTCAATGGGAAATCGAAACGGAAAACCGCCTGTGCCATATCAAGATGCAGTTAGAGGATACGCAGACCAAAAAGAGGCAGTTTGTGGCTGCATTGATCGTGTATTATGCAAAACAACGTGCGCAGCGCTTCCTCAAGCAGTGCCTTCGTATGTGGGTGATGGTTGTCAGTAATACTCGCTGCAACAACACCCTCGTATCCAACTTTCAGGCCATGATCACGCACCGGCAGATGCGGCAATCCTTTGGCGCATGGAAAGTGCGTAGGCGCAGACAGGTCCTGTTAAACGCCGTCGCGAAAATGCTTCAGTACGCAGGTCATACGCAGTGGAAGCAAGCGTGCTGGACAGCATGGTGTTCATTGATAGTAAAGAAGCGCGGTGTTACCCAACTACAAATCCGTGTCAACGCAGCACAAAAGCGTCGTTTGTGCCAGCTCGTATTTCACAGTTGGAGACGACACGCCCACGAAACTGCATTATTGACAAGGATTCTCACAGGAACATGGTGGAAGCAAGCAATTGAGGGCCATGTAAAGCGTTCTTTTACGCAGTGGCGCACTTACACCAATGAGGATAAACGCAAGGAAGAAGAAATGACCAAGAAAACTTTGCTAGCATCGATTCACGCCCGTATCTGCTGGCAGTGGAGCGCGTTCTCGCTCAAGATGGTGCTTTGTGCGTGGAAATGCGTAGTTCAGCGTAGACGCCGCATTCGACAGGGGGCACACCGGGTAGCCCTTGTTTGGCATCGACATACTACATCCACTACATTTCAAATGTGGAAATTACGATGGGAACTCGTTGGCGTTCGACGACTGCAATTGGGAGATTGTATTGCAAGGCATGAACGTCGTGGTTTGTTTCGTTCGTTCGCGCAATGGAGAAAATCCACGATCTTGGATCGGCAAAATGAATTATCACACCTTCGCGAAGCACGCGCCACTCTAGAAGCACAACTCAGCAACGCGTCCCAACTGGCAAATGAAGCTGCGACTATTAACCATTGCCTGCATAATCAAATCAAACTGAGCAAGGACAAAAATGAGAAGGTAAAAGCCACTATGCGACGTTTGGATCGAAATGTCAGTGTCTCTCGGTGGTTCTACGTGTGGCGTACTTACACGTACCAGCTCAAGGCCACGATGCACCGTTTGCGACTCATGCTGGAAAATAAAAATCGACGAGCTGTTCAGACAGCACTGGCGGCATGGCGTACTTATAGCCGGCGATCCATGTTGTGGGGGCAATGTCTGATCCAAGTAAATGCTGCAAAGCAACTCTACGAACGTCGCGCAGCTGCTTTCGTTCGCGGTTGCCTGCAATCATGGCGTGCATACGCTAATCGATGTGGTCATATCAAAAAGCAAGTGCACCGATTGGTTACAAGACGGCGTCAACGTAAATTGACTATCTGTCTAAACTGGTGGCAAATGTTCATTCTTCGCGGTGATGCGGCCCGCACAATGCTTGGTTATCTGGAGATATCTGTGAAACGAACTCAACTTCGTGATGCGTTTATGTCGTGGAAGAAAGAGATGACTGAGCAGAAGACGCGTATGTTCCACGCATCCGAAAAACAGAAGCGGCTAATGGCATTCCTAGTCAACAAGGAAGCGTACCAAACGACAAGATGTTTCGAGGCTTGGCAATCGCTAGCTACAGCTCGTGTGAAACGTCGCCAACATGCTCAACGACTCTTTTTAGCGAATTTGGCTCAAACTAAGCAAGTAGCATGGGGTCGATGGCACGGCTTCATAATGAGGCGCCAGGATATTGGGAAATGCCTCACCAGAATAACGCGTCTGTATACACGACAGGGGTACCGATGTGGCCTTGCCCGGTGGAAGAAGCATGTTTTTCTACGACAAATCAAGCAACTGACACTCGAAGCGTCTCGTGCGGTTGAAGCGATGAACGGGATGTGTGGTAAATTGGACGTCGAACGTTCAAATTCAGAACGACTTCAAGGGGAAATCGTGGTATGTAAGGCCACGCTCATAGACACTCGGAAGGAGCTTGACCAGGCTACAGAGGTGGCTGCTATAGGCAACGCCCGATTGAGACTGGAGTATACGCAGCGCACTGCTCTCGCAAAAGTTATTTTGAATGCCTACTTCATTCCACAGCCCAACGTCGTGGCCTCTGCGTGGGTACGGTGGTGTCAGTTCTGTCACTTGGACGCTCGACGTACCAGACTGCTCAAAAAGTGTGGACATGAGTATCGACGACGACAGCAAATCGCTGCATTCCGTGTGTGGAAGCGACTTGCTACCTTTCAGAGCCGCCGCGACGAGCATCGCCGCCAATTTGAACACGGCTGTCTGCAATCAGCTTGGTACGAATGGACGCGCTGGCGAAGTGATCGAAGGAAAGCGCGTCGACGATTTATCATGCGTTGGATCGACCGATTCTATGCAAAGCAAGACAATACGATACTGAAGAGAAAATTGGCAATGGCGTTTAAAATCTGGCAACAAAATTCTCTTCTCGCGCGAATCCAGGAAGATATGCAGCAAGCAGAGCAAGAGCGTACAGTTGAAAAGGTATTTACAATTTCCATCTTGTAAATGCTTGATGTATGAGCTATGTACTTACGCACATGAGTTTTTGATGCCCCGTAGGCTGAACACCGTATGCAGAGGCAACGCCTGCTATTAGCCAAATGGTGTTGGCGAGCATATCACGCTCGCTGTGAATCGTTACGTTTATTTTTCTACCGTGGAACTATCATGTCGATGGGCAAGACCATCCAAACACAGCACTCCCAATTCGACGAACTGATTGCGCGAAACAAGTCACTACAATTAGCAACCGACGAAATTGCGGCGCTGCAGTCGCGCCGACGCAACTGGCCTCCCACGCGGGATGCATCTGAACCTGAAGGCTTTTATATCGATAAGCACACCCTCCTTCGGGTTTTCCAGGGTTTGCAAACAGTTTTTCGTCGAATTGCTGCGGCTATAACAGCTGAAGAGCTTTTCAGCGGGATCAATTCTGTATTTGGTCAAATTATTCCAGGAAGTGGAGGTACGTAAAACAAGAACCATCGCTCTGTGGAATGACGAGGTGAACTCATGCAGACGCGCCATGGATTACGTGATTGACCAGCGACTCTTTTACTCTTGGACCCAGTCGCCAATGAGTTATGGACAAAGAATGACGATACTTCACGTATCGACCGAGTCCCAGCGACCTTGGGCATCGCTGGTCATACTATTTGCAGTTTATCCACCTCACTAATTGATGACGTCACCGCTGATCCTCGGTTCCATCCTCTTGTTGATCAGCTCGTGGTGTCTCGCGTTTCTGCAACCGCTTCGTCGGCCCCCATCCGTCAACCGACTTTTTCATCTACAGTCGCATTATTCTCCACCGCTGTAGTAGCCGCGGATGGCTCCGTCTACGGAGTACTGCAGATCGCGTTCCCGAGCTGCGACGACCAGTATATGAGCGACACGATGGCCCTGCATGCCACATTGGTGCAGCTTGTAGGACGAGCAGCATGCATCTTGGGTAAGTGCCGTCCCCGTGTAGTGATTATGGTTGAATCAATCGCTGCCTAAATACTGATAGGGCGAATGGCTTGGCTTGTGGTCTTGTGTTTGTATATGACCTGCTACTGTAGTTGAGCAGGTATTGTACGGCATGGTGCGCCATTGTCAAGATCGACTGCAAGCACGATCACCAGATGCGTTTACCAAATTGTTTAAGGTCGGTTTAGCAGAAGCGCGTAGTGGTGACGACAAGAATATTGGACGTGTGTATTCACAATTTGCTTGTTGATTGTCCTTGCGGTATGGTCGCTCGTGGTATTGATGAATACATACATTATACCAGCAAAACAAGAACTGGCGCAAGTATTTCGTACAAGTGGAGCGGCATGCAGAGAAGACACAGGGGCAACTGGAACAGCTAGCGGCAGAGCAGGATGCTCTGCTTCACGAGCGAGAACGACTACAAGAAGCAATGCGCTCGCTTCAACAGCAACAACAAGTGCAGTGTGAGAAACAACGCGAAGAAGAAAGACGGCGTCGTCGTCGCGACCGTGAAAAGGAACGGGATACCGTGCTTGGAGCTAGAGTGAACGATCGTGACCGGGAACATGTCGTGGGACTTCTGACGCTAGCCAAGCAGAAAGTGAGTCAGCTCAAGCAACTGGTACTGGCAAAGGAGCAGATCATTCATGAAAAAACCCGCGAACTTGACAACATGGGCAGTGAATACGCGCGATATCGAAGTGAGGTGCAGATGCGTGAGTGGCGGACGACAATGGAAGTATCGACCCCTCCGCGGCATCGCCAGCACCACCATCGTGCGAGGAAAGGAACAACTGGAAGCAGTGATCAAAGCAACGAAAGTGATGCCGATCAGGAGGATGGCATACATGATGGTGGCACCCATCGACGATCACACGTGATCCGAAGCGCTCAGCTCGCGACCCTGAGGAATCAGTTGGTGCGCACTGAGGCTGATGCACATGTGCTGGTAAAGGCGGTGGAGGCGGCCATCAAACGTCAGGGGATTGTGCCAGACGCGCTCAAGATGGAAGTGAATCGGATCGCGTTGCGGCTCAAGCAAACACGCGAGTAGGAGCACAGGGTTGCTTAGGTAGGATGAAAAAAAACACGAAATGAAATGAATATAACGTGCAGAGGAACTGCATCTTTTCTCTAACGTCTCTTGTTCTACGTGAAGCAAGCTATGGCAGGGTGTACTGAGGCGTAGGCAGCTGCGTGGCCACGCGGTATCGATCTTGAAGAATCTCGGAGAGCAAACCGTGCGTGCCTAATGGCTCGGTCACGCGAATGTCCAGATCGGGGTGACGCAGCTTGACCTCATCCACAATCTCTTCAATATCCCCCTTTGCACCCGCGTGTCGTCCCTGAGAAAAGAAGAGCAACGCCACGATGACGACCTTGGACTTGATTTCGTAGTGGTCCACGGCGTTGAGTAAGAGCGGATCATTGAAATCATACTCACTCGCTTCCCGGCGTTCCATGCACGCGTGCTGAACCAGGGTCGTGCCGCTTGGAGTCATCAGGTCCCGCAATTGCCTGGTCACGAGCTCGGTGGCGTCGTGTACCTCACGGTTGGGCGTTCCATGCTCAAGCACGAGTACGCTTACGTCTGTAGGAGCCACGTCCGTCATCACGAAGCCAACGCGTTCATGAAGGATTTGGGCGATGCGGTCATCTGCTGGAGAGTCCAGGTCGACGAGGCAGCGCCCCACTCGAGCCGACAGCGTAAGGGCGTCACCACCCAAACTAGCTTCCTCACCTGCCGCTTGGTCTTGCACCCTTGTCAGGGACTTCCGAAGCACCGTTGGCAAAAACTCGGTGAGAGTTGTGCTGTTCCCGAAAAAGAGGGGCAGCACCACCACGTCACGCATACTGCTCGTCTTGGCCTGGCACAAATACTGCGTGAGCACCATCTCCAGTGTCATTGCCGGTGTGCCATGCAGACGGGAGGCATCGATACGGTTCGAGAATCGAAAGCTGCAGGGTACAACCGGTAGTCGTAGTGCACGACTCAGACGGAAGCAGATCTGACGCAGGTCTAGGTATGGCTCCGGTTTAAGCGAGCCAATGTTGGCCACCACGACGAGGCGTTCCTGGTATCGCTTCCATGGGGCACGACCATCAGCTGGCTCCACGTGTTGCTCCCGTTCTTCCTCCAGCAGTTGTGCCAGCAATCCCTCACGATAGGTCGGATACCGCAGTGTCACCCCCAGTTCCTGTCTGATTTTGGTATTGCTTACTACCTTGCTTTCGGCATAAAACGATTTGGCCATCGCGCTCATGGATTGCTCCGCTTCTTCCCAGGACTGCAGCGGGAGCACGGGCAGCCCCAGTAACTCACACGCGTACGCCGTGACCTGCTGCGCGGGAGCTGGTTCATCGTCGGCGACATTGTAGATGGCGCCCGCGTTGGGGTGCGCCGCTGACGCTAATAAAATGAGCACAATGTCGTCGACGTGGATACGGTTGAAGAGTCGACCGGGCAGATGAATCCGCGTGGCGCTTCCGCTGCGAACCTTGGTGAGTGTGCCTCGTCCTGGGCCGTAGATACCGGCGATGCGGAATATGTGGCAGGGCAGCGGCGTCGCCAGCCATTGGCGTTCCGCGGCGATGCGCCGCTGGCTTCTTGCGACGGTCGAGCCCACGGGCGCCGATTCATCAACGGCGATACCGTGTGTTTCGCCATAGACACCGATGGTGGAGAGGTACGCGAGCCATTCCAGTGTGGGAGCTACAGCCTGCAGAAATGGTTGTCCCAGAGCGGAGAGCACGATATCCTCCTGCCCCATCACGCGGCTCGCCGGGATGGAGATGATCATGTGGGTGGTGCCCGACAATGCCTGCTGCAGTGATACGCCATCGTTGGCGTCGTCGTCCCATGCCGTACCGTCAAAGACAAACACGTTCCGTGGCTGTGCGTCACTGTGGCCTGCACAGAAGAGCGTGGCATGCGCCATGGCCACCTCCTGCGCCGACGCCGCCGAGCGCGACGTGCCGGCGACGTCAAAGCCCTGCGCCTCGTGGAACTCGACAGCGGCACGCGTCGCAGTGTAACCCAGCCCAAAGACAAACAGCTTCTTCCGATGAAGGTGCTCCTGCTGCCTCGGTGCCTGCTGCAGGGGATGCGGCGGCGGCGGTGGCATCGCCATGCGCTCACTGGCGGTGGTGGTGGTGGTCGCCGTCATCTTCGTTGTGCTTCGGCACTGGATAGCGTTAGGACGGATCGGAGACTCGATTAAGTAAACCTCTCTGTTGAAAGGGTCAACAACATTCACATGTGGGGAAGTACTGTACTGTAGGGAACTCGGATAGTGCGCTGTTCCAAGGTTTCTACTCACTCACTTTGTGCTGTTTGTTGCTTTGGGTTGTTTTGGTGGATAGCTGAAGACGAAGGTAAGCAAGCGCGCAGTGATTTGCCACGGGGGGGAGGGGGAGGCAGACATGTACGTTGGCTTGCCCGCGCTCGCTGCCTGGCTCCTCCCTACATGCACCCAATGGCGCCTCTCACCTCTCTGTCTATGTGTCTGTGTATGTGGCCGTGGCTGTGTATGGCGGTGTATATGGCTGTGGATCGTTCGTTGTATCTCCATCCATCCATCCATCGGGATCGGCTGCTGTTCACCTACTGCCAGTAGTAAGTATTACCAAGATCAACGGTAGGCAACAACCTCACACGAAGCGAGTCACGCACGGCAACGAGATCCACCAGCATGGCGCAGCAGAGCGTGAGCGAGTTTGAGATGGCGGTGCTCTGCGCATTCCAGTACGCCGGTGCCAACGCCGCCGACAGCGCGGCGCAGGCCACCAAGCAGCAGGCCGAGGCCTATTGCACAGCGGTCAAGGCCAGCGCCACGGGGTGGCGCCAATGCCTCGAGCTGTTTGAGTTTTCACAGCACGAACAGGTCAAGTTCTACGCGTTGCAGGCGCTGCAGGAGGCACTCGTGCGTGGGCTCGCCGACGATTCCGTCACCATGCAGATCCGCTCAGAATTGCTGGCCTGGTTGCGCGAGAACGTGGCGTTTGTGGAGCAAAAGGCGCCATATTTCAAGACCAAGCTGGCCGTCGTGATCACGCTGCTGATCAAGCGCGACTACCCGGACCGCTGGCCACAGGCGTTCACGGAACTCATGACGCTGCTGCCGCTGGGCGCGTCCATGGTGGAGATGTATTTTCGGATCCTTACGGCCATTAACGAAGAGATTGTCGAGTTTGACGCCTCTCGTACGCAGAGCGAGACCGTCAGTAACATGCGCATCAAGGACGCCATGCGTGAAAGCTCGTGTATGGCGGACACGTTTGATGCCATCTTCAACGTGGTCAGCAATTTTAATGTCAGCGACGTGATGCGCACGCTGAGCTTTAGTGCGTTGCAAACGCTCAAGAGGTACATTGCCTGGGTGGATATTGGTTTGATCGTGAACGAGCGCTTTGTGCCCTTGTTGTTTCGTGTGCTTGCGGAAAGCGAGGCACTGCGTGGAGTGGCTGCCAACTGTCTGTTTGAGATTGTAGACAAGGGCATGGTGGCCGAGAAGAAGCTCGCGTTGATCTTGCAGCTTAATTTGCTGGAGGTGCTACCGCAATTGACGCTGCAGGATGATGAAGATTTTGCCGAAGAAGTGGCCGAGGTCGTCAACGGCATTGGACTGGCGCTTCATGAGTGCATGGATGCGTTCCGGGTGGAGGACAAGCCGGACTTGTTTGCGCAGGCCAGTACCATGCTCTGCCAGCTCATGCCGATGGTATGGGCGCTGTTTGCGTATGATTCCAAGGACGTCTCGGAAGAAGTCTTTGAGATTGTAAACTCGGTGGGAACACTGATTCAATCCGAGGCCAGTGATGGAGCCAACGAGCGTGAGATTTTTAATCCGTCGGCGTATCTGCCTCAAATCTTGCACGGCATCTACCGACAGACACGGTACCCAGAGGATTCCGACTCGGATGCCGCGGAATTTGAAGAATACCGACGCAGTCTATACAAGATCTACGTCAATATTGTACGCAAGCGGCCATTGGAAACATTGAGCTTCCTGAATAATCTCGCGCAGGAATTGCCCCCTCAGTTTGCGCAAGTGGATCCTCGTGATCTGGAGGCGTTCATTTCATTGGTGTATCGATACAAGGAAGGCATCGCCACGACCAAGGCCAAGTCCGCACTTGAGGAACCCAGCGCACCGATCGCCAACTTGGTGGTGCGTATTCATCGCGATCTGATCGCCGCCACCACCACACCGGGGGCCAGTGCGCTGCATCCATCGGTGTTGCTCACGTATTATGACTTGACGGTGCGCTACAGTCGTGTCCTCCAGAACCAATCCGAGTTGATCCCTGCCGTATTGGACATGATGTTTGGACCCTCGGGCCTGACCAACCCGCACGCCCACGTTCGTTCCCGAGTCTGTTACCAGTGCTTGCAATTCGTCAAGGCTATTGGGTCGACCGTGCATCCACATGTCAACAATATCTTACGCGCGTTGCAACCACGATTGGTTGTACCCGAAGAAGCGGTAGCGCTTCCTCGTCAGAACGATGTCTCCTTTATTCCCTACGACGACCAAGTGTACCTCTTTGAATTGTCTGGGCAGGTGATCGCAACGTTGGGAATGACCCCCGAAATGATGGAAATCAAGTATCAATACACCAAGACCGTGCTTGAACCATTGTTGCAAGCGCTTGACGGGACCTTGACGGCTGGTTCCAATGGTTTGGAACCACAGGACCGCACAGGTGTGCGGTGTGCGAATATCTTAAACGCTATCGCCAACGTGCTCAAGGCCTTCAAGGGGGTCAAGACCATGGCCAACCAGCAGGAACTGTTCACGTCCGTGTTGACTGCAGCTGCTTGTGTGCTCCGCGTGCTGCCCCGCCACCCCAGCGTGCGCTCCAAGGTTGTGTTCTCCCTGCATCGCTTCATTACCATCCTGGACAGCGAGCACCTGCTCGCGAACGTGTCGGAGACGCTGGAACAGTTGATGCTTGGGTGCCAGGCGTCAGATGTGCTGGAGGTTGTGCAACTGCTGGACCAGCTGATCATTCGCTACAAGTCGGCACTGTACCCGTTCTTTGACCAGTTTTTGATGCCGTTTGTGACGCACCTGTGTTCAATCATGCCGCCACGGAATGCGTCTGCGGATAGTGAGACCAAGGACGCACCGCAGCTGGAGCGCGAGTCGATTCAAAAGTATTTGTACCTCTTTTTGCTGCATATTGTGATGCACGATCTATCCCCGGTACTGCTGAGTGCTCGCAACGTTGGTCAGCTGGAAAGTGTGCTCGTGTTGGTACTTGAAGGGTGTGGCGATGTGACGGATACAAACATCAACCGCGCGTGCTTCACCATTGCGCATGAGTTAATTGGGCGCTGGTTGCTTGCACCGACTCCACCGGCGGATCTATCACCGGAAGGTCGCACGTGGTTTACACAGCTCATGGTGGAGCGCTTCACACCGGCCATGTTTGCGATCGCGAAGAAATACCATTTCGAAGTGCACGATGCACAGTGTGCGTCGGTGATGAAGGAGATTGCCGCTTTGCACGAGCAACTCGTCAAGAGCGTTGGTGAGCAGTTTGTGCAGTACCTGTGTGACGTGTGTTTGCCGTCTTTTGGATGTCCACCCGAGGTGGCTGCACCCTACGCGGCCCAGGTTGCCACTGGTGATCGCAAGGCCATTCTAACGGTGTACAAGCAATTGGTGGGCCGAATGAAATGATAACGAGGACGACGGATGGAAGGATGGTATCGGATTTTTTTTCTTGGTTTTTTTTGGTTTGGAGAGATGGATTAGGTAGTCGCTGGAGGAGGGCGGCCCTCATGGGTAGCAAGCAGGAAGACATGGGCAGTAGCTGGCGTGCAGATTAGCATAGATTAATATTAGAAGGGAAAGAAACAAAAAACTGCGAGCGAGTTGACAGCGAGCACAATGGAAAATGGTTTTGGTTTGTGGTAGCCAGACACTCGCACTTGTGTATCTGTCTTCAACATGATTGATTGATCGCGCTTTAATAATGCTGTGGCTTGGAGACGATTCCGTCAACTTCTTTGGCATCTGAAGTAAATTATCCGTGAAACACTCGCGGATACTTCAGATGTTTCTTCATTTCCGTTTTCGTTCTGACAGAGTTTTCGACATTTTGGCGATTTTGGTAACTATACACACGTCGCAGATTTCGAAGGATCAGTGGGCTCAGAATTTCCCCAAAATTCAAAATCAGCCAATGATATCTCTTCATTCTGAGCCTACCGTAAAGGCGGCGCCAACCGTCCTTTGACCCCGGCAAAGTGAGGAATTAATTATTCCATAACGGCAACTGGCCATTGAGGCGAGGGCACGGTGACACCAACACCAATATGCGCGGCGGGATCGGCGACGAGAAGGGCGCCACGCGACACGCAGCGAAAGAGGAGCTGACGGCGAGTGCACACAGCGCCAATGCCAGCGTGTCCTGGTCGTCTGTACCGTGGGGGCGACGCTCAGAGAGCCGCGGAGACGAGGGCGAAGCGGGTCATTACGATGGCGATGACGATGATGAGGCCGATGACGGCGATGACTACGAGCACCATAGCTGGATGAACGATATGCGCTTTCACGAGCAAGACAAAGGTGCAGGTGGGGAGGATGAAGAGGAGGAGGAGGAGGAGGAGGGGAGTGCGTACGGTTTCCGCTTCCGACAGAGCGCGCACCGTGCGTTTGATCAAGACGGTGGGCAAATTGGGCAGCCTGATGAGGAGGAGGAGGAAGAAGAGGAGGATACAAGTGATGCGTCGTACATGTCGATGGAATGGATTACGAAGCAGTTGCGGCATCTGGATCAGCGCCAGCGAGCACTGACCAACAGTGGTGCTGGTGGAGGAACGGCTAGCAATGGAAGCGAGGAGGACGAAGGAGGCGAATACGATGATGGCGAGGAGGACGAGAAGGAAGGGTCTACGCAAAAGCAGGTGGATCTGAATGTGCAAAAGGCACTGGAGCTATTGAATGGGGATGTGGGCCTTGGCGACAGCCGCCACACGGAAGATGATGACCGCTTTAGCAATGACGCAGGGGAGGAGGCCGGCGCCGAGTGGAACGACGCCGACACGTTTTCGTTTGACATTGTGCAGGAAGCCATGACGACGGCCTCCTCGTGGGCACCCGCGAGTGTGCAACGGCGGTGGGAGAAAGAGCGAGCACAGGAGCGGGAGTGGACACGAGCCCGTATTCAAGAGGAGAAAGAAGAGGAGGAAAGAGAGAAAAGGGAAAAGGAACGAGAGGAGAAGCATCACGTGGAGACGATGACGGAGACGAAAGAGGAGACAAAGGAGAAAGAGGACGCGACGGAGGGTATGGCGGCGTCGGATGCCTCCAAGGAAGCCGAGACTGAAGCGGATCAATGGCTGGAAGCATTCACGGCTAAAGGACGAGTGTACTATTACAACCGTCGTACTCGGGAATCATCATGGACCATGTACGTTGCTAGAAAGGCATCCATCCACCCAAGCAAGCAAGCGGGTAGCATTGCTGTTGTTATCAGCGTTGATGGAGTAACTCATCCATTTCGTATGTTTCGTTGTGATGTGGCGATGGTAGGCCGGCAAGTCTTGTTCCTCTAAATGCTTCGCTTGGCACATCCAAGGCATCGAGCCGTGGCGATGGAGCTAGTGCTTTAGCTTGGTCGCGAGCATCTACTGTCCCCGTGTTGGAGGGAGATTCTTCCCAGCATAGCAAATCCATGGCATCAAGCGGTGGGGCTGGAGCGAGCGCGCTGGCCTGGTCACGGGCGTCGACCGTCCCGGTGTTGGAAGGTGACTCGTCCCAGCTGGGGCTGTCCATGATATCTAGTCCTGTTGGTGATGCCAACAGCACGTTAGCGTGGTCCCGTGCGTCAACCTTCCCGATATTAGAAGGAGAGTCCTCCCAACTTGGCATGTCCATGGTATCAAGCCGTGGAGTTGGTGCCAATTCGCTAGCGTGGTCTCGAGCATCCTCCATCCCGCTGTTGGATGGTGAGGCGTCTTCACGTTCCACGACCCCAGATAAGATTGATGGCGGCGCGTCTTCCTTCTTTGCCAGTGCGAGCATGCTGGAAGCGGCGACACGAGCACCAGTCAGTAACGGTACTGACCAGGGCAAGGAAAACCCAGATGCGCTGTATTGCTGTTTTTGTGGATCATCGCTTGACGGTGCGAATGGATTCCGTTCCCACGTCATGAGCTGCACACGGTTGTTGCGTCACAAACGTAGCGCGAGTTCGCTCTACGCAGATTTCCAGGAAATGCTATGCCTTCTCTCGGAGGATAAATCACTGCGCGCAATGCACTACGCGTCGGCTTACCCGGATGCAACGCCGCATCAAGTATCATCGAATCCCTGTGCTATTCGGAAGAGCCTAACGCTTTTACGGCGTCGCAAATCTACATCCTCCGCCTCCTCGTCGTTATCTGCTGCAGCGAAGGAGAGGACACACCGTCGCCGCACCATTGATGACCGAGCGCCTTCAGCCCACAGCCTGGAGAAGTCGGATCATGCCGTTCAGCATCAACCTCATCGGCTGCCACCACCGTCATCGTCATCTTTGCCGTCGAGGCGCTCGCATTCACAAGAACGGGTCAAGGTAAAGGCAAAGCCATCAGCACAACTGCGGTTGCGCATGAACGGTCCTCAGACAATGGAAACGTGTCGGCACTGTCGTCGCAGCTTTGCCGAAGGGCGATTAGCCAAGCATGAAGCCGTTTGTCCCCGCGTATTTGGGAACGAGACATCGTGGGGGCGAGGCCAAACCTCAGCTACTTCCAAGCCGTTGCCTGCTCCCTCGAACGGGTATCACGCTGAAAAAGGAGCACCAAGCAGAGCTCGGTCGACATCCAAAACAGCACCAGGTCATACGTTGGCGCTCAGTTTCAAGGAGCATCAGGCATCACTCGTGGAGTGTCCGTGCTGTCGGCGCAAGTTCGCACCGTCAGGCGCGCAGCAACACATAGACATTTGCAAGACTGTGCAACACCGCCCACGAAACCCCGTTCCGTTGATGAAGGATTTCGCTATCGCTGGCTAGACGCTAACCAGATATTGCAAGGTGCAGTAGAAGCAAAACGAATTCAAAGAAGAGAGTACACGTGGCGACAGCCGAGTTCGCAGGATCAGTACCATACAAGAATACCGATCAAAGCACTAATATACATTGATTGACGGCCAAGATGGTGTTTGCTACTGATGCATTGTTGTGCTTTGTGCAATCAAGTACTGTATCTACTAAATTTACTACGTAGTACTTCGTCCGTGAATCGCTAGTGCTTCCGACTTTGAAGCTATCGCTCAGTAACATGCAAGTTACACACACGCTGTGAGGTCAGGTATGACGTCACTACGGACGGAAGCCAGCGTAGGCCTTTTCGAGGATTTCCTTGCGAATCTTGGGGTAGTCCGGGTATTGGTCTAGCACCTTGTGGCACACGTCCACGGCGGGCACGAGTTTTTTCGCCTTGAGGTAATTGAACGCGAGCTTGTAGCCAATGCTGGCGCTGGCCTCACCCTCGCACGTCCACGCCTCCTGGTAGCACTCGGCGGCATCGATGTAGGACTGCTCCTTCTCCATGATGAGGCCAAGCATCTCCCACGCCTTACCGGCCGACTTGTTGTGCACGAGCGTCTTCTTGCATAGATCCTGCGCGAGATCAAACTTGGAGCGGTCCACGTAAATGTCGGCGAGCATGAGGTAACTGCGTTCAAAGTCTTCGGCCAGGTTCTGGTCATAGGGCATCTTGGCGATGCGCTTGAGTTGGTTGCGCGCCTTGGGCTGCTGCTTGGTCAGCATGTAGGCCGTCGCGAGGCCCAGCAGCGCCGGCACATAGTCACGGTCGTGGGTTTCCAGAATCTCCATGAACATTTGGATGGCCTTGTCCAGCATGGGCTTGGTCTTGACCGCGAGCACGGCGTACGCCTCCAGTACGCGGATCGGCACGTTCTTGTCGTTCTTGACGGGCAGTTCGTCTAGGAGCGTGTTGGCCACGCGGATGTTCTCGGTCTGCTCCTTGGTATTGGCCAGGGCCTCGTTGTCCCCAGCCTCCGAGGCACCGCTCCAGAGATTGTCATTGTCCGGGTTCAAGTAGATCTCGATCATGTTGATCAGCGCACGTTCGCCCCATTCCGGGTCTCGTCGCGCCAGATTGAAGGCCTCAATGGCATCTCGCACGTTGTTCTTGTAGCGTGCGTATAACCCACGGCAAAAGTGTAACCCGGGTGAGTGCGCCACACGTACCCCGGCGCGCTCCGCGAGCTTGAGGTACCGTGGCGCGCTGGAGAGCTTACCCGTGCGGCGCAGCATGACGATGAACCGACTGAGTGCGGCAAAGTTGTCTGGCTTGCTGTCCAGCAACTGCTGGAAGTGGTAGATGACCGACTCGTTGTCCTCCTTGGCCAGCATGATGTCGGCGAGCATGATGGCGGCCTCTTCGTGGGCCGGGTTAAGGCGCAGCAGCGTCGTGCAATGCGACTGGCACTCGTCCAGGTGCCCCAGCTGGCGGTGCGTCTGCGCCAGGAAGAGGATGCAGCCTTCGTGGGTCTCGTCCGAGCGTAGCGCCAACGCGGCGTACTTGAGCACATTATCCTGGTCACTACCACCAGTCCCAGTGCCAGGACCAGATACTGGTGAGCTCCGCTTGGCCTTGGTGGCATAGATCTGAGCGATCTGGAAGCAGGTCTCGGCGATGTCACGCTTCTGCTTGCTCAAGACGTCGGGTTGCTCATTCTTGAGCTTGTCCAGGATGAGCTTTTGCAGTGAGTAGGCCTGCAGGAGCGCCTGGATCGACTCGTCGTCGTTGCCCAGGCCACGGTGAATCCTTGGTAAGAGCAGTTGCAACTGCACCGTGCTCGTGAGTGCACTGATCTCGTCTGATTCCGTGGGCGGTGCCTGCTGCACGACGCGCAGCGCCTGGTCGAAATGGCTCAGCGTGGTGTACAACTCGGCCAGGTCCTTGCGCAGCGCGAGATTGGTGGGCGACAGCTTGAGCGCACTTTCGTAATAGTCGACGGCCTTGAGGTAGTCGTGCTTGGCCGTGAGCACGTGGCCGATGCGGCCCGCCAACGTCGAGTCATTGGGTGCCAGCGCCGAGGCCGCGCGGAACGAGTCGATGGCCTGGTCCAGCATTTGAATGCGCAGGTAGGCCTCGGCCATGCTCACGTGGGTGGCCTGGCACGGGTTGATGGCCACCAGTTCCTGGTAGCAGCGCGCGTACTGGTGCCTATCCTTGCGGTACTGCAGGAAGATGTCGGCCTTGATCATTTGCGCCCTGTGGAAGGCTGGTGAGTTGGTCGGCACGTTGCTGAGCATGGCGATCGCCGCGTCGTAGTCGCCGCGATGAATCGCCAGCTCACTGTTGGCCACCAGCACGCGCACCTCCTGGGACGACCCACTGTTTTTGTTGTGGTTGGTGGCAGTGTTAGCGTTGGTGGTGGTGGTGGTGGTCATGAATGGCACAGCAAACAAACAAAAAATATACACAGACCCCATGCATCGTCAGCCATCACTTTGTCTACGGCATCACGCGACACAACGTACCGGAAGAGCTGAAGCGCTTGGACGACAGTGTTGGTAGCCTCGGGGACCTCATTGAGCTGCGACAGCACCTGCGCCATCTGAATGTAGACCGAGGCCTTGTCGTAGAGCGCGAGCTCCGGTGTCAGCCCTGCTGTCGCCGTGGAGACCGTCGCTGCGCCGCGCTTGCTCCGCCCACCACCACCAGCACCTGAGCCCTGCGCCTTCTGTTGCTGTTGCAGCAGTTTAGTGGCAAGCTGGAGCGTGTGGTGCGCCTCCCGTACGTCGCCTCCATGCTCCAGTACCTTGGCCTTGATCACAAAGTAGCTCAGCGTCTGGCGAATGGCAAAGTCGTGGCTCAGCGCCTGGTCCAGACTGGCCGAGGCCGCTCGCTGGTGGTCACGCTCCAAGGAGATGCGCGCCTGCAGGAGATGCGCCTGTGCGTGGGCCGCGTCCATGACTAGGATCTGATTGCAGACGCGAAAGGCGTCATCCAAGCGTGTCGCCGCGAAATGCGCCTGCGCCAGCAGAAACTGCGCCCGCAAGAAGCCCGGTGACTTAACCACGAGCTTGTCCAGGATGCCCACACCTTTGGCGACCAGGGCCGAGGGCGCGCCCTTGACCGTGAGCAGCTCAGAGGCCACCTCCACCAGGAAGAGCGGGTTGAGCTGGCGCATAAGCTCATGCGTGGACACGTCCTCGCTCGAGATGGTGGCCTTGACACGGTCCATATGGCTCTGCAGCGCGGTCTGCAGCAAGTCGGCGTGTCGGTCGCGGTCCTGGTCGCGAAGCCCACACAATAGTGCCTGCAGAAACACAAAGTCGGCACTCGAGCCCATGGATTCCTGGATCACGCTGAGGAACTCCATCTGCTGGGAGGCATCCTCAAGCTGCCCTAGCTTGAGCTGGCAGTAGATTATGCCGTGCAGCGCCATCTCATTGGCCTCGTCCAGCTTGAGCGCTTCCTTGTACGAGTCCATGGCCTCGCCATAGTCCTCCAGCAGCGCGCGCTGGTAGCCACGCTCCGCACGGAAGGCGCCACACTCTGGATTAAGCTGCACGGCCTGTTCAGACAGCGCCAGCGTGCACTGCAGGACCTCCGGGTGGCCGTCCGAGATTCGCGCGCTACAGGCCGCAATTTCGTGGTAGAGCTCCGGATTCGAGGGCTCGTGGGTCTTGAGCGCCTCGGCTAGCTCCCGTAGCTGCTGGGCTGCCTCCCGCGGCTTCCCCTCGCGTGTCAGGGATAGGAGGATCGTGACACGTAGTGCGTCGAGGTCTCGTGGTCCGTTCTCGCTCAGCGCACGCTCGGCGCTGTCCAGACACTGGTCCCATTGACCCATCTTGAGCAGGAGCAACGCCTTCTCACTCACGCCGTGGCGGAACCAGACAAACTTGACGATCACCTCGTCCATAAACTCGAGCGCGCGGTTGTAGTTCTTCTTCATCTCAAAGTACTTGGCACGGCCCAGCACGAGCTCGGCATCATTGGGTCTAATCAACACGAACAACAGGAGAGGATCAC